>JACEGR010002909.1:0-116808 GCA_014170235.1 Listronotus bonariensis
AATTATTATGTGTCTATGTGTTTTAACTATAATTACTTGGGCAACCCAATGGCGATACCGTTTTAAAAAAATATATTAGATATGAAACATTTTTTATCCGGTAAACGGATGGGTAAAGATGGGTTTTAGTTTATATTTTTACGGCCAGTTTCACAATATTTGGTTAACAATAACCATAGGTTTGTTACTATAGAAACAACGAAATATCGAAATGTGATTTTTCAAAATAGTTACCCCAAAAGTAATGGTAACCATATATTGTGAAACTGGGCATTAGACTACTAAGTAGGATAAAAAGGATTCACATGGTTTAAACATAGTTTGAAAGCACACATCTAGGTGGCAACAATAATAACTCCTTTGTATTCAGGGGGTAAACACAGACTAAAAAAAAATTCATGGTAGGTTTCCCTTTTTTTTTGGTTTTATTTTTTTAAATTAAGCTACACTAACAAGTCGACGATAGATAAATTCAATTATTTGGT
The DNA here is from genome assembly GCA_014170235.1 of Listronotus bonariensis. Classification (NCBI taxonomy): domain Eukaryota; kingdom Metazoa; phylum Arthropoda; class Insecta; order Coleoptera; family Curculionidae; genus Listronotus; species Listronotus bonariensis. The sequence continues at coordinate 486 of JACEGR010002909.1, forward strand.
TTTTTGATTTTTGTGATACTACAAACAGTTTTCAAGATAATCCTTTTTGTTTAAAAGAGATCAATTAAAAAAAAAGTGTGAAATTGTGTGTTATAGGGATGACCAATATTTTTTTTTTGCATCAGGGCACAAGTCACCTTAGGAACGATTATGACAGTAGGAAATCATTCTGAGTTAAACGTAGTTTTAAAGTAATACCTAGGAAGGGTTTTTAAAAATTTTAATTTTTAAAAATTTAGGAGTTAATAAAAATTAAAAGTATTACACAAGGGAACAGCATTTTTGTTGCATAAAATATTTTGACCAATGTTATACTTTCTCGGGGTGCTGATTTCAGATCTGAAGTCAGATTGTTTGTAGCAGCTTTAGTTTTTAGATATAATTAAAACGCGTTTTAAAAAAAAATCTATTTTTTATTTAAAAAACCTTTAGAAGAACAACCTTTACTCATTGAAAAATTTTCTTTTATAAGATTTTCTTGCTTGACTTGGTTCACAAGGGGTGTTTTTAATGCTCCAGCAATAGTCCGCCATCATGTGAGCATTCCAGTGACCCTGGTAACGTTCCTCCATAGTTCGAATATCTTGATGGAACCGTTCCCCTTGTTCTTCACTCAGATCACCAAGATTTTCAGGGAAACGGTCCAAATGGCTGTGGAGGAAGTGTACCTTGATGCTCATATTACAACCAAGCTGCTGGAAGTGTGACAACATCAGTTTAATATGCTCCACATAGTTTTCATCCTTTTTGTTTCCCAAAAAATTTTGTGCAGTCCAAACGAATTCATTCCAGGCATTTTTTCAATATCATTCATGTAAGTATTAAAGTTTGTATCCTTTATCAACCTTCTTATTTGAGGACCATCAAAAATTCCGGCTTTAAGTTTCTCTGTGCTCAAATTATGGAACTTTTTAGAGATGTATTTAAAACAATTACCATCCTTGTTCAGGGCTTTGACAAATTGTTTCATAAGCCCTAGTTTAATATGTAACGGTGGCAGTATTATGCGATCCCTGGACACAAGGGGTGGATTTATCACATTCAGTTTTCCGGAAACCATATCTTGTCTGGTAGGCCAATCTTTTCTAACCCAATGCTCAGACTTAGCTCTGCTGTCCCACAGACAAATGAAACAAGGATATTTTGTGTAGCCTCCTTGTTGTCCAAGGAGAAAATTTACCATTTTAAGATCTACACATATCAGCCACTTGTGTTCGTTGTACTTGATTCTATCCATAACAGCAGCTACAGTAGCATATTCTTCTTTGACTGTAGTTGAATGTGCAATAGGTATCGAACCCAGCTTATTGCCGTTATGCATAAGTACACATTTGAGGCTACGTTTAGAGGAATCAATAAATAAACGCCATTCATTGGGATTATACTTTCGTACTCCCATTGCTTTTAATAAACCAGGAACATCAGAACAAAAAACAAAGTCGTCATCTCCAGAAAAGAATGAAAGCAATTCTGTCTCTCGGTTACGATAGTATGAAATTCTTGTTTCTGGAGTTAAAAGATTTCTTTGCTTTAATCGAGAAGCTAGAATCTCCGATGCTTTTTTAGAAAGACCAAGGTCTCTGACTAATGCACTAAGGTCTTCCTGATTAAAGGGCTGAGGCTCTGAAGAAATATCTGGGTTAAAATCAGTTGTACCACTTTCATCACTTGAAGAAGAGTTTTTTTCTTCTAAATCGGGATCATTTTGTGTGGATGAAGAAGCTTGGGGTACTGGCGCATCGACGGAGTACAGGACTGGATGAGTAACAGATGACAAGTTAGGGTAAAACCATTTCGACCGGTTTTTTTATTAATACCGTTTATATTAACCACACAAAAATAACAATCTTCTTGATGATTAGAAGGTTCCCGCCACATCATTGGTGTTTGATACTTAAAATGGGGTCTTTTCTTATTCGCCCATAATCTCAAAGACTCCACACATGTTTTACATACCATATGAGGTACCCAGTACTTGTCACGAGTGTCCAAAGGGAATCCAAAGTAATCAAAATACACCTGTTTTAAGAACTCCGACACACTTAGTCTACAATTCTTAAATGTATATTCACCACAGATGTTACAAAAGTAGTTGGGATCGTTTTTACATATATTTCTTGACGTCGACATTGTTGAACAAAAAACTTTTTTAAACACAGTTCAGTAGATATAAAGTTTAAATGTGACCAGTACAAAAATATGTCTGACAGCTGTATGTCAAAAACTAGAGCTGCTAAAGAACAAATGGCGGTAGATTTGAAATCAGCGACCTCAAATTAGTAAACAACAGGCAAAACATTCCATGCAACGGAAAAAAAGTTTATTTTGTTCCCTTGTGTTATTTTTGTAAAAATCAGCACATAATTACTGGATTTTATTGAAAATTTGTTTTTGTGCTAAGGAATAGTAGAATAATTAAAAAAAACAATTTATGTAAATTTAAAATAGTTTTCTTTAAATATTTAGTTATTTAATAAACAAATAGAAATAAGGCTAACTTTTCGGTGTTGTGTAAATGATCGCATAAGAAAATGTTGGTACCCTCTTACCAGAAAAAAAATATAAATACTTTTATGCGCCAGAGACCGGTTTTATTTAGCCGATGTAGCGCTTGAATGTACTAAACAGCAGCCAAGACTTTAACTACTTTAAGCGCTAAGTCTTACGCCGAGTTCTTGCTAGCATACTTCTATCTTAGTTCTGCGATCTTTCAGGCTAAATAAAACCGGTGTCTAGCGTATTAAAGCGTTTATATCTTTTTTCTGGTAAATGAGCATAAAAAATTTCTTGAGTCATTATTTAGTTAATAGATATATATTTTTTATATAAAAACCAAATTCTTTTACAACTCTGAGAAGTTAGCTAAATTTCAATTTGTTTATTAAATTTTTTTTTGCTCCTCTATTATTCCTTAGCACATAAACCAGTTTTTATCGCAAATCAGTAAATATTCACTGATATATTGTAATTTACGAAAAATCTACTTTTTAATTACTCATCAGTTTTTGTAAAATTAACATTTTCAAAAACTGTTTCGGGATAGTACATTTATCCTATGAAGCTACCAAAATATGATAATAGAGATGTCGTAGTCAAATGGTAATTTAAGAAAAATGGCTTCTCTTTAGGCAAATACTTTCTGCCTGGGCAAATGACTTGATGAAAATAATTCCTTTTTAACCCTTAACTGGTGACATGGGCTCTGTCAGACTGCGCAAATTTCATTTCTGCGTATATCTACCACCACAATAGTAAATGAAACCTACCGTATTGGGCACCTTCCTTGATTGTAGTCTAGTAGTAGATGTTTAAAGCCACGTACAGACTTAGATACAATCGGCAAAAACATTTGTTGGTCGACTGTATCTTGAATGTTGCATATCGGTCGGCCGATTTGTTGCAAACGCCATGGCAACATCGGTGGGCGTTTTCATCCAAGGAACCGGCAAAACGCCTGTTTTCCATTTAATATGGAAAAATTCGGCAGGTTTCTACGAGCTTCAAAAGCTCTCTGACAGACTCTTGAAGCTCAAGAGTCTGTCACACCCCATGTCACCTTTAGTGACAGAAATTTAGTTGTCACCAGTTAAGGGTTAAAAGCCATTTACCTGGGAAAATGGCTATTGCCGCGGTCCTTGTTAGACAAATAACTGTGATATATTTGATAAATATTTTATCGTGCAGTGTGTTTGCTGCAGAACTAACCAAAACAAATAGTTTATATAATTATTTAAAATTTTGTAGTTTGTGGCCAATATTACATTATAATTAATGTACATCGTTTATTTAGATTGTATGTTCATATTTTGATATTTTTGAAAATAGTGTTCCACCCCTCTTATAATAAATATTCATAAAAGAAATTGAAGCGAATTCTTTTATTACAAATATATTTTCCATTTGTCTAAAAATTGCTTAGGCAAATAGGATCAAATGCTAATTGACCAGTGAAATAGCATTGGCCTAGGCAATTAGCATTTGAAAATGAAAATACACTGTTTGCCCAGGCAAATGGCATTTCCATAGACAAAAGCTATTTACCTAAAACTACCTTTTGCCTACGACAGATACTTTTAAATAAAAAAAATAACTCTCTACAGAACTAAAAGAGTAAAAACTCCTTACTGCTTGTAAGATCTTTGCAAAGCAAGGTTTAACGTCGGTCGGATACTACTGAATCTGGCGATGCGGATTTTCACACTGGCTAAAGGTATTCCTTTGATTAATCTCAAATATTACATTTCGAAATAAGTATGTATATATATATAAGTTTTTCTTAAAAATAAACAAGTATACATGATACGTTTAATTTTTTATTCTAAACAACTTTTATTCATAAAAATTTTCAATATTATTAACAATAAAGGTAACTTTTATACCATGCAGAGCTTTTTATATATTGTTTATAGATTAAAACCTTTGTATTGTAAGTAACTTATTAATAAATATTTCATTATTTTATTTCTTTTAAAGTAATAATAACTTTTATTATATTATGTAAGAGCAGAATAGTTCTACATAATGTATAAAAGTTTTAATTTTCATAAAATGTTAAATAAACTTTTTAATTTTATTCTGGAATAAAGCCAAATAATATTTTGTTTAAATTTAATCTCCCAGAAAACAAATAATGCATAAAATACTATAAACACTGTTAAAAGTTAAACTTAACTAACAAGAAACTCTTTGGAAACTTTGGTATAACATAGAAACAACAAAATTAATTTAAAAAAATTACAGATCCAGGCGGTAAACTCTGGTCCAGCGCAATTATTGTGCCCATAGCCCAACCCAATGCTGTGAGTGTCTTAGAGATAAAAGAACGAAAAAAAGGGGCAGTTCGTGGTTTGTCCAGTTGGATCGTATAGGAGTGCATATTTGCTGTACTACGAGTTTCTCTATTGGGAACCGCCAAAACTGGAGGAACTAAAATGGACAATTCCTCAGAGCGAAAGCCATAAAAGTACCTATAAAAAAGCGATAAATCCCCTCAGGCCAACGATAAGCGAGAGAAAGAAGCCTCTCTGTAAGCGAATGATCATTTATGAGGCGAACAGCTCTTTTGTGATTTGATTCTTTTCTTCTGATTATTAACCTCCTCCTAATATTTGGATTTTCCGATGACTTTAAACTAATTTTTATATTTATTTATATATTTATTTAAGAAAGTAATACAATCAAATAAGATTAAAACCTACCACAGAATATCTGAACTATTCTAAAAGTTAAAAAACAATATTTCGTGCACATTTTGTACACAACATCGTATTTTTAAATAGTTATGAGAAAGCGATATAACAAAACATGTCTACATTGACGAAAGGGCTTGCACTACTGACATGTAACCACTTCTACTCGCGAATGGGCATAAAAAAAGAAAAAGAGACAAACCCCTCTAATTACGTGTGTGAGTTTCCGTGTACAAGAAATGCCGGTATTCCAAATTAGGATACTATTTCATATTTGGTTACTTTCCTCTATAATAAAAAGTTTTTCATACGCTGCGAACTTAAGCAGACACGCTGTATAAATTCATGCATCTCTGCCGCTTATTCCATTATAATTTTACAGCATAGTCCGTGTTAGTAATTCAAAAGAAACGCGAGGATTTACCCGATATTGTCGCTGCCACAAACTGGTAAAAAAACTTTTAAATCAAACTTTTCTTTTAGTTTGTTAAATTCCTAAAGTTCCTACAGCTAAGAAGCTTAGAGTTTAATAAGCTTTAAGTTACTTTTTTAAAAATAAAGTTTTAGTCCGAACAGTTGGACATTTTTCTTTATAACTTAAATTGATTCTTTTCGTATTTCATGTTTAGTTTAGTTAAAAATAAATATAAACAAGTAATAAGACAAAATAATACGTAAGGTGTTCGAAAAGTTTTGAGATATACGTACATTTATTTGATTTTTTCAAAATAATTTCCACCACATTGAATACACTTTTTCATTCTAACAAAACAGTCACTGAAAATAGCTTTCCACTTTTCATTTGAAATTTCAGCGCATATTTTATCCCAGGCCTCCAGTAGCGCGTCTTCAGTTTGAAACTTTTGTACCTTTCAGTTGGCTCTTGACAAAAGGAAATAACCCAAAGTCGCACGGCGCCAAGTCGGGGCTATAAGGCGGATGTTCCAAAAGTCTCAAGCCTGCATCTGTCAAAAATTGATTGGTAAGTTCAGCTCAATGAGGTGTCATGTCATTGTCATGATAAAGGTACTAGCTAGCGATTTGCTAATTTGGAATAATCACTCTTAACTTTTCAATAAGTTTTGAAAGGCATACTGTAGTGTACCAGAGAGCATTTACGGTCTTTTGTTCTCGGAGCACAACACGTTTAATTATTCTTCTTGAACCAAAGAAAACAACTATCATTATTTTTTACAGATCTTGATTTGCGAACTTCGGTCGGAGTTTCTTCTCCTTCGAGAACCCATATCTTATTCTGTTGTTTAGTTGGACGTCGTAATAATAAAGATAAGTTTCATCTCCTGTGACGATCGACACTATGTCTTTAGATTTACCCTCCTGGAATTTGGACATCATTTTTTTACACCAATTCACTCTTTGTGTCTGCTGCTCGGAAGTTAACTTGTGTGGAACCCAAAGAGTACAAATGTTTCTAAAACCCAATGTATGATCGTGTGTAATATTGCTAAACTAATGTTCAATGTCTCTTCTAACTGTCGATAGCTAATTCGTCGGTTTGTTTCTATAGCTTTTTGGACGGCAGATATGTTTTCTGGGGTAACTACTTTACACGGTCAACCTGAGCGTGAGGCGTCTTCAAGCGAAAACGAGCCCCGCTGAAATTTTTTATACCATCTGTAAATGGTCGCATGAGATGGACAGTCATCACCAAGTATAGGCTTCATTTCGTCTAAACACTGTTCTTGAGATAACCCACGTGAAAAGTTGTATTTCAAAATTGCACGGCACTCGATAGTCGTCCACGACGCCATTGCGCCTAAAATCGCTGGACACAAACTGGCGCAAAACTAATAGTTTACTAATAACTATGTAAAACTACGACATGTCATGACATGTACAAACAAAAAACATCAATGTTACATTCCTGCACCGTTTAGTTACAAAGTATCTCAAAACTTACTGAACACCCTACGTATAAGGCCTTAGACACGATACTAAGCGTCAGCGGCCAGCGTTGAGCGGAAAATGTAAGAGCGCTGTCTTTGAGAATGAAAGAACTTGTTTTTTTTTAATTAGCCGCTCAGCGCTTACGCTGGTTATCGTGCCCGAGGCCTAAGTCCCAGAGACCCAGAGCGGCAGACCTAGTTAGGGATCCCTGGACCATTTTTACAAGTCATTACTAACAATCGAATTTTCCGTGAGTAGTTTCATTTTGACGAGACGACCAACTTTTTCCCTTACAACAATTTTCGTTGGTGGTACCATACAGGGGTAGCAGAGAATAAATATTAAGATTTGATAAATATATACCATATATTTATCAAATATATACCACTCAATTAGTAGGACAATGTAGGTGTTAAATTCTAGAAAAAATCAGCTGGTGAGTAGTTATTTTTCAAGACATCGTTAAGCATACATGTTGGTGGAGGGGGACTCTTTGATGAAACCTTACATTTTGTAGTACAAATATTTTTTGGTTTATTTAGATAATTATTTTGAGAAAAAACAGAGAAATTCCCTGTTAGTAATAAATAACATAACAACATAAGTAGAAGCGATGGGAGACTATTAAGTTAGACTCGTAGTGGCTTTGGCAGGTGCCAGATACCAAAGAATAATGAATTAAAACTAAATTTTATTATTTCATAAAAGCTAAATTTTATTTTGTGTTACTTGGTATCTATTAGAAAATATTTCCTTAGTCGCCAGACAGTTTTGACAGTTCCATTCCTTTGGCAGACAAACATTTCAGGGCGGCCCATTGGTCCGAGAAAGTACAATATTTCTGTTTTTTAACAAGGTTATGACAAAAAGTATTCTATAAGATTTGTAGGGTTTCCATATAAGCGTGTTCTAAAAATATTTCGATGTATACAGAGTATCCCAACAAAGTTATTGCTGTAAGCTTAGTAAAACAAAATATTTTTGGAGCACTCTGTATACATCATAACATTTTAAGAAAATGCCTATTTAGAAACCTTACAACTCCTATAAAAACTTTTTGCCATATCTTGTTAAATATCAGAAATATTGAACTTCATCGGACTATGGCGCCACACAAGAATGTATGTATGCCAAGGTGTTGGAACTGTCAAAACTGTCTGCCGACTGGAGAAATATTTTCTCATAGGTACCCAAGTAACATAAATAAAACTCGGCTTTTACAAAATAACGAAGGGTATGTGTACAATTAATTAACCTTTGGTACCTGGTACCTGCCAAAGCCAACCAAGTCAAACTTTATTTTATCTCTACTTATGTTGGGAACATACGCTGACAAACTTTCAGCTTTTACAAAATGACAATGGTCTGCCGCTTACGGGCTCTTACTCTATATACAAAGTGTTAACATTATGTAATGTAATGTATACAGGGGTCGTCACCTTGCTCCCGGTATACAGGGTGATCATTTTTAAGTCGGCACTATTGCGAAGTTCTTTATTATTGAAGATACGAAGTCGGTTAAATTAGTAAAGTTGTAGTGTTTTTTCCGCTGATTAACGTGCTGCTAACCAAAAAAAAACAATTAAACATCGGGTTTTTGACTTATTGCAAAAATATATATTTTTTTAAAATGGAACACCCTGTATATTATATCACCATTCAAAAAATCCATTAAAGAGCTTTAAAACTAGTCTTTATGTGCTTTATCTAATTTTTAATAGTTTCGAAAATATGGCCATCCTCAAGAATTTGGTAGTAAACTGGCATTTTTTAATAAACACCCCGTATATTGCATTACCACTAAATAGGTATTTTAAAGAGCTTTAAGAAAATGCCACATTTGATATGCCTATCTTTTATAGTTTTGAAAATATGGCCATACCAATCTTTAAATTATGTTTAACTTTCATTATCTCTACAGCTCCAAGGTATAAGCACTAAGTTTAGTGTCGAAGACAAAACAGGCATTATATCATAATAGTAACGTACATATATAATTTCCTTACTCTATGATTATAAATCTACTATTTTTTAGATTTAAAATCCTATATTTTCAAAAGTATAAGAGACAGACATATTAAATACTGTAAATGATTTGGGAGGAAGAGAAGTCCTCCGCGGGACTGGCAGGTTCCACATTCTAGAAACACCTAGGGTTAAAAGAACGAACAAAGTGGGAAGTTCGAGGCGTTTCCAGTTGGACCGTATAGGGATGCATACGCGCGGAATCAAGAGTTTCTTTGTTGGGAACCGTGACTGGAGGAACTATACTGGACAATTCTTCAGAGCAGAAGCCATGGAAGTACCTATAAAAGGAAGAAATCCCCACAGCCCGATGATGGGCAAGAGAGGGAAGCCTTTCTGTAAGTGAAGGATCATTAATAAGACGAATAGCTCTTCTTTGAATAGAATCAAGGATGCTTAGGGTTGTGGGGGACTTCATGCCCCAGATATAAGAACAATGTTCCAAGGGAGGTCGGATTTGGGACACATATAAAGTGTATAAAGTATTTTCTTAGAGCTCTTTAAATTATCCATTTAATGATGATGTAATATACAGAGTGTTCTAACCTAAAAATGCCAGTTTATTATCAAATTCACGAGGATGGCCATATTTCCGAAACTATTAAAAATTGTATATAACACATGAGGACTTTTATAGCTCTCCGATAGATTTTATAACGTTGATTTAATAAACAGGGTGTTCCATTTAAAAAATACATATTTTTTGCAATTAATCAAAAACTCGATGTTTAATGGTTTTTTTTGTTGGCAGCACGTTAATCAGCGGAAAAAATACTACAACTTTACTAATTTATCCGACTTCGTATCTCCAATAATAAAGAAGTTAGCAATAGTGCCGACATAAAAATGAACACCCGGTATTGTTACTTTGTCACATGTGGTACCTAGTGCCAAGTTTACCAGCTCCTTTACTTGTTTACGATTTGTTGTACAAAAAATGAAACATTAGTTTTTTAACTGATTTTTTTACTTTCGAATTAATAATCAGTTTTAATCAAATATTTTTTAATCATTTATATATTTTAGCATTTTTAAATTTAAATATTTTGAATGGTGTAATTTTTTGTCACTTCTCTGGGTTTCCGTTTTTAAGTAAAATTAACTTCATATAATATACAAAATTTAGTCTTATATTAAAACATATTTTTTTATTTACAATTATTGAATTTAAATATATTAAAAATATATAACAGTTTCATCGCCAGAAAAAAAAACATAATAATACTGCAATAAAGACAAAAAAATATTTTATTTAAATAGCATGTTAAAAAGTATTACACTAAACAATAAAAAACATCTTCTTAGTAATTAAAAATTATGCAATATACTTAATGCCCACAAAATGACCAAAAAACCTGTGATTTTCTTTAAAGGTGTGAAACGAATAACCCTAAACAGGCACCCTGTACCTAGTAACTCTACCGACAAACTTTAAGGGATGATTGTACAATAAAAAATACGAGAAAATTTCTTATGAACATATGTCCTAAACGTCTTAGTTTTTGCTGCGAGGTGTGAAAAAAATATAAAAAAATATTGTTACCTTTTTAAATATTTTTTAAAATTTTGGGAGAGGTTTTTTATGCATCGAAAGATATTTTTGGAATTCAAGAAAAAAATTACTAGTGTTACCCATGAGGGGTTTAAAGTACATATTTTTTAAAAACAACATGATACGCCACTGCTGAAATAAAAATATTTCTTTTACTTTTTTATAGGATGTCTACGGTTTTGCCGTACATAAATACAAACCATTCCTCGGCATGGTCTATCGATCGAATACGACCACACACGACACACCATAATTTATAAAACAAAAGTATCTTTTAAATAGCTACGTATTCTTGCTGGTTGTGCAAGGGAAAAATATTAAAGCCAACCATTTTTTTACGAAACTTGGTCAACTAAGGCCGCGGGTCTTGGTTTTCGTATTATTCACCGTGGATTCGGTATGGTACGGTAGTTTGACAATGGCTATGAGGTAGCCGAAACGCGTCACTGAAGGGGGTCCCGGTAAATGACATGAAAAGCTGGAGTTATTAACTGTCGAAAATGGGAGTTTTTTTTGTGTAAATGAACGACAATAGGAAATTATTATCATTTATTTTCTTATATCTAACATGCCTACTCTCGGTATAACTTGATGTCAATTCACTAAATGATGCTTTTCAGTTTGGTATCAACGGTTAGATTATATCTTACCGTCGAACGGCGATGCCGTTTGGTTAAAATCCTATTGCTTTTCGTGTTATTCACCGTGGACCCGGTACAGCCAGTTTGACAATGGCTATGAGGTAGCGAAAGCGTCACTGGAGAGGGATCCGGGGAATGACATGAAAAGCAGGAGTTATTCTTTAACTGTCGAAAAAGAAGATGTCTCTTTTGATTAACAAATATTTTTATATAAAAAAATCTATTTTCCACGACCGTTAAAAAAATGCTGTTTTTTAATCGTTAACATGAAGTTAAAGTACTACATTTTAGTACACTACATAGAGTGTTGAAAAAGCAACTTTTTTAACACTTTGAAGCTTTTTTCACACTTTAGTGTATTAGTGTCTTGTTTCAAAGCCTACTACAATGAACCTAAATATGAATTTATGCAATGTAACAGTAAAGGCGACATCAGCTGAATAAAAGGGTCAAGTTACCTTTGATTTCGTCATTATTTCGTTTAAGTTCATGTGTCACTAGCTTTTAAAATTTGACGGTTTGCAAATGAATTTAATAGAAATTATTCAACAGTTAATAGTAATAATGAATTTGGATGACTAAGAAATTGAAAAGGAATTTATATTGTTTTAGTATTATTTCTATAAAAACGAAAGTACCTACAAATTTCTAAAATTAAATAATAAATGCATAGTTATGAAGAGGACAATTGTCTCTCAAAAAATAAGGAGGCTATGAGTTTTTGTTGCAATATAATGGCTGTGCTGCAAAAATTAAAATTATTAGGTTTAGATAAATAAAACATGTATAAAATGGTATTTTGAGAAATTCTTATACGGTCGTGGAAAAATATAGTATGTAACACATGCATAAAGTGTCTTGTTTTTACTCATGGGATTACCGCACTTGCCCAACGGCTCGTGCTGTCAAACTTCCCATTCGTAAAAAAGTATTACTTTATGCACTTGTTACATAAATTACTATTAAAACATCGTATTAGGATAATTTTTTATTTGTTTATTATAAAACTATTTAAAAACAAAACTTTTTATGTTAAGTTTTTTTTCTGTTTCTCTACTATTCCTTAGTACACAAAGCAATTTTTATCCAAATCCAGTAATAATTCGCTGATCTATTGTAATTAACGAAAAATAGTACTTGAAATTAGTAATCGCTCATAATTCCCTCCCGTTCGGGGGTATTACTTTCAACCTATAAAGCTACCAATATATATTACTAACCAATGCACTTAAAAATTTTGACTCTATATTTATTTAATGGATGGTAATTAGTTGGGTACTCGCCAAAAATGAAATTAAAAGTACTAAAAAACAACAACAAAAAATAAATAAAACAAGTAAAAAGATACTTTAAAATCGACGTTTCGGTGGCAAATCTGCCACTGTTGTCAAGATAAATTGAATACAAATAATAAAAAATAAAAATTTACTATTATTAGGTTTAAAATTTTAAATTTTTTTATGTTTTTTTAGGAGATTCTGAAATGTCTTTGACAGTAAATGTCAAATATTTGACTTTATTTCATTTTTGGCGAGTTCCCAACTAATTACCATCCATTAAATGAATCCGCCAAACTACAGAACATATCTTCAATTCTATATTTATTATGACAACCTACAACCTCAATAGAAAACCTGGAAAGCCCAAAACAAAATATCAAATTTTCAGTATAATAACAGAAAGGACACTAGTTTACTTTAAGCACATCGTAAAGGTCCAATGTAAAATCGAATTGTTATCACTTTATAGGAAATTCTTGGCACTGGATTCTGGCCCAAAATTAAATTCGAAAATGTTTCTTTATGTTGGTGCTTAGGTTTGATTTTTATGGTCGGCCGCAGGGCAAATAAAATTTTTATTGAGCTATTTTACAACCTGTAAACCTTTTTAGTCGGTCTCAAAAAATTCGGTAAAGCCATTTGGCCGGTGAGTTTCGGGGTCCGGATTTCTGTAATGGGGTTGTATTTTCTCTGCAGATTGCTTGTTTCTCACACACACATTAAATATTTAAATTTGTCGCTTTATTGTTTTATAGCTACATCAGTAACGGTTGTCTCTAAGGGCTCTGGAATTAATATACAGACTGTCCACGGATGGGGTTAACAAGAGTATAAATAGTCCAAAATGTCATCTTTCAAAAAATAGTCATTTCTCATAAAAATTTTTGCTTGTAAAGAAAACAGAATTTACAAAGCGAAAATGTTGATTTTGTATCCTGGGTTCGCAAAAATAAAAAAAAAACATGATTTTTTTCTTTAAGAGTAAACTACTACTATTTTTCATTTTTAAGCAATATTTCATGAGAAAAATTTATTTAGAATAATATTTATTTGTAATCGATAAAAACAATAATATAAAATTTTATTAAACTCCATAATTTGGCAAAACCGCCTTAATCACATTCGTTTACAGCTGAAAAATTGTGTTGTATAAAAATTTGGAAAAAGCGGGTGCTTCAAAAGCAAATAACGTTTTTTAGTTTAAGTCATTTTATTATAAAAATTTAAATAATGAATTTTTGATAACTCCATAATCAGATATATTAAACTTTTTGATGATCCTGTAGCATTATTCAAGTAATTTAAAATGCTATTTAAAATGAATTTTTTGAATCAAATTTTGCTTAAAACGAAAGAGTAGTTTACTTTTTTAAAAAAACCACGTTTTTTAAATTTTTGCGAACCCTGTATGCTAAATCAACATTTTCAAAAAATGAAATTTTTGGTTTATTTTTCCGCTTGTTAACCCGATTCATGGACAGTCTGTAGTGACCCCATATCATTTGTTTTTAAAATTTTTAAAATTATTAAAACACCTTTTTGACAATTGTCTTTGCTTCAGTTACTCCATATTTAATAATTGATAATTTTTGAGGTTTTTAGAATTTGAAAAAGTAAAATTAAAAATTTTAGATTCTTTATGCTCTTCAAGCGTATAAAAACCTTTTCTCAGAGGTGAAGAAGTAGAAAACTCAATAGACATAATAAAGCTAAAATTCTTACTTAGCTTTAATACTTCATCTTAAAAAAGGTTTTGGATGCAGGTTGATGTATTTTTTCTTGTGTGAAAATTTAAACCTTAGAATAGGGCCGGAATAACCCATGCACTGAAGCCGCTCGGCTTATTGTGCACCCTGTCTTTTACGTCTGGGTCATGTCAGTCAAACGAGACCTACAGCTTAACATGGGTTCCGGAACCACGGTCCTATGAGCGCCTTAGTCCATGCATTTTGCACTTTGTCCATCTTGTTGAGCTTACCACTAAATTTCTGACCATGGCCGCCGGCAGAATTTGAACCCACCTCACGTCGGTAGTTCGCTCCACGACCTGACGCCTTCCACGTTAAGCCAAACACCCGATAATTTAAATCTTACTTCGATAGAAAAGTATTAATTGGTATAACTAATACTGGTTAAGAAAATAGGTATTGGTATATCGGCCAGTAAAGAAACAACAAAGGATGTATGTGACTTATCCAATCCGAAATGTTTACATGCGGGTATTCACGACTATCTTGTTTCCTCACATTGCCTATGTGTATATGTATAGAAGAATCTAAATGTCTAGAACTTATAATAAATAATAAATGTTAAGTTATATGGTTTAATTTATTAGAAAATGTTTGATTTTAGACTAAAATATATCTTAGTTGGTGGACGGCCTTTTCCACCCTAGGTGGGCGGCGTTATCTAACCCATCGAGCATTTCCGCTCATTGATATGGTCTTAAAAACGTAACCTTAACTGGCATAAACACATTGTATCTATAGCCACCGCGGCTTCAAAAAACTTGGATTTCTTTTGCGAGCCAAAAAGTATTTTTCCCTTCCAATTTATACACTTTGTATATGTCCCAAACTCGACCCTCTCTGGAATATTGTTCTCATGTCTGGGGAATGGCATCCCCTATAACCCTCAGCATTCTGGAGGCCATTCAAAGAAGGGCTGTTCGTCTTATTAATGATCCTTTAGTTACTCAAAGACTCCGACGAATTATCCAGTATAGTCCCTCCTCTTGCAGCTCCCAACAGAGAAACTCGTGGTGCCGCACGTATGCATCCCTATACGGTCCAATTGGACAGGCCCATTTCGTTCGTTCTTTTATCCCTAGAGTTTCTAGACTGTGGAACCTACTGCCAGCGGAGGTCTTTCCTTCCCCCAAATCTTCAAATCCAAAAATTAAGCATATCCTAATATAAACAATAGATTTGAGCCATCAAGGCCGTTTTTAATGGAGACCCATATGTTATTGATACTTCCCGGACCTCCGCTACATACAAGGAGTCTCTATAAAGGCGACAAAAATATGCCACACATTCTTGAGGCCTTAAATATAAAGATTTAACTTAACTTTTCTTGGTTGGAGATACAGGGTGTCAAAAATTCAATCGGGTTTTAGTTTTATATAGATACTTTTGTTAATAATAGAAGTAATTTAATAATATTCGACAGTCCTATATTTTTACATATTTTTCTTAAAAAGTTATACATGGTTAACGTTGATTAAGGCAGCCAAGAAAGTTAATGCCAGTCCAATACGTTTTTAGAAATTTTATTATATTATTTATGTCTTAAATGTTATAACTTTTAAGGTATACACCGGGTAAAAAAGCTTATTTTTTAAAAACTTGACATCCCTGTATTTTAAAAATTAGGCCAATTAGGACATAGATTTATAAAAACATTTTTTCCTTAAAAGCACCTAAGAACTTACACCAATAAAGATCAGCATCTTAGTCTAACTTAAAACTGGCTGCTTAAATCAACTTTTACCAGGTATATGATTTTTGTATACACTTTTTCGTTGGCAAAATATGTAAAGAATAAAAATTTTTGTTGAAAAATTAAATACATGTTGGTTTAAAAAGCTGTTACGTTTTTAATTTTCGTAAGATATCTCAGGTGGCGCCCTCTAGAGGTTTCTACTAACTAAAACAAAATTGATTTTTGGTCTAAAGACGCCCTGTTTAAACAAAAATAATAAATAAAAGTAAACGAACTAACCATGAACCCCAACAAAAAGAGACAATGCTTAGTGGTAAAAGTTGATGGTCTAAGCCAGGGGTCACCAACTACTTTCATTAGGGGTCCTTTTTTAAAAATAACATGACTGTCGTGGTCCGAAAGGCAAAAAGATCCCGGGGCGGGAAGCGGTCGGGGATGGCGCGTACTCTCCTCACTGGCGTAGATAAGGGGGAAAAGGGGTAATTACCCCTCCCAAAACGTTAAAAAATGTTTACAGGGATATTAGAAATGAGGTTGTAAAGGAGAGTTTTTAGTTGGAAAACCTATTTATTGTTTTTTTTGTAGCAGTTTATGCACAGTATAACATGTTTTAGTACAAATACAATCAGTAAATATGTTTTTTTGAAAGTGAGATACTTTTTTTGCTCTTCAATATATTTTGGTAAATTTTTAATTTTGCCATACAAAACAAGGTTGAAACAAACAATTTCATGTATTCCATTACCCCCACCCACCCAGGAAATGAAATTATCTACGCCAGTGACTCTTCCCCTCCTTGCACTCACCGCCGCTTGTCTTCACTCGCCTCACACCGCGATGACTGATGATCTAAGCCATGTACAGACTTGGAAACAATCGGTGCCACATTGTCGGCTGACTATATCTTGTTCAAAAATTTTTCAGCAACAAAGTTGGCCAACAATTATTGCAGATACAAGTGTTTCGCGTCCACACTAGTTTTAACCAAATGAAAATCGCTGAAAGCGTGGTGGCAGAGAGAATTTCTACGGGAAGGAGTTTATTACGGCAAATGAATAATTTTTGTCTCTTTGTTTTTTGAGAAAGATCTTTCATAAACATGAAAGATTCTTAAGTATTTTGATGAAAATTAAGTTTTTTCAGTGCTCGACAAATTTAATCGTTTACAAAATCAACAAAATTAAACCTTTAGAAACCTACACGGTATCAGCTAAGTGGAAAGGTTCACAGGCATTATGTGGAAAAAAGACGGTCTAACACCTGTAGAATACCAACAGGTAGAGAATAAATAAATAATTCCGGCATCCAAACAAGGTGACACCCCACAAAGTGTGTCGATTCTGGTCACGTGCCCTACTATTAAGGGAACACTAGCAACTTTTTTTTTTCAAATTGAAAAGGAAACCTCGTTTTTAAGGTCCTCTAATTCTCTACTTAACTCTAATTTGTTCTTTTTTTAAATCGGCCAGGCCGTTTCAGACTTACAAGCCCATCCCATTAAAACCGCATTGATTTTACACTATTTAAGTCAAATTTAAAACGGTTCTAAGTCTGGAACGGCTAGACCGATTTTTAAAAACAAAGTATTGTTGAGTAAAGAATCAAAGAATCTCTAAAACGAGTGGTATATGACCTTCCTTTCAATTTGAAAAAAAAATTGATAGTGCCCCCTTGGTACTAGGTCACATGACATATATTGGTTTTATGCTAAAAAGAAGTTTAAATTTCACCCCTTTATCCAAAATTTACTCGACCTCGATATCTTGTCCCATTCAAAGCATTGTACCCTATTTAATTATTAATTACAGACCTATTTAAGTGTAATAAGACTAACACGATTTTTGTTCTAAATTCTCTATTTTTCAACGCTCTGTGCATCGGTCCTGTTACTTTACTGGCCAATTTACCTTTTTAACGTGTATATATCACACGTCTAAATGGGAATTGGTTCAAAATCGATGTATCTGCGGTCGCACAAACCTACCGATGTTTTCCATATTAAATGGAAAACAGGCGACTCGCCGATTTCTTTGATCAAAATGCCGACCTATGTTGCTGCGGCATTTGCAGAAAGTCGGCCGACCGATGTGCAACAGTTAAGATACAGTCGGCCAACAAATGTTTTCGCCGATTGTATCCAAGTCTGTACGTGGCTATAACAGGCGACTTGCCGATTCTTTTGATCATAACATCGACCGATGTTGCCGCGGCGTTTGCGGCAAGTTGGCCGACCGATGTACAAGATTCAAGTCGGCCAACAGATGTTTTTGCCGATTGAATTCAAGTCTGTAGATGGCTTTTTTACTTTCGTAAGCGAGTCGACCTAAACAAACAGCAATTTTAGGCTATTAACCAATTATCAAACTGTAAAGTTGACACCAAAGTATTATGGCCGTTAAAACCTTCCTTTAATGGCCTAAAATTGATAAAAGAGCGCGGAAAAAATTAGAATTGCGTACTCAACAGGGTCTGTACAAACTAGATTGGCGGTCAGGATCTGAACTCTAATCCATCTAAGCTATATTTATTGGGGCCATCGCTTTGGTTACCACCCAGATAAAGCCCTTGCCAAGCGCTAAAAATAATTTTTATATGGATTTTAATAACAGGCGCATATGTTATGTTAAAATAAAATCATCTGCATACTTATATTTTTTTTATTAAAATGAAACATAAATTACACATATACAAAGTAAAATTTCAATATTAGCAATTTGTAGCTTTATATTTGGTAAATGCATGTATTCATGAAAACTAAAAAATGCATTAGTTGCAATCCGACAATTGCCAACATTAATCCTTTATTTCGAATATTTACAATAAACAATGAATAGCTTGTTTGTAAATTGTTAGTATTAGCAGTTTTGCATAAAATAAATGTATCATAAAGTGGTATAATTTTATATTACTGGGTCATTTATCCTGAAATATCTGTTTTTAATCTAAATATCTAATATCTAATCTAATATATTAGTTTGGTCGGGGTGGGTGGAAGTAGGGTGGTTGTGGGTGGCAAAAAATGTAAAATATGTGTAGTGGCGCCATCTGTTGTCGAGTAGTTGAACTTCATTCAGAACAACGGTTATTAAACTCCCGAGGCGAAGCCGGGAATCATAGCTAGTCTAATATTATATAAAATGCTAATATACGTTCGTGTGTCCACGATTTTCGCTATCATCCGCAACTCCGATCGACTTCCCGTCGGGGTTACAAATACCCCTTGGTCTCCCATTGTGAGTAAGGGAGTTTGGTCGGGGTGGGTGGAAGTGGGTGGTTGTGGGTGGCAAAAATGTAAAATATGTGTAGTGGCGTCATCTGTTGTCGAGTAGTTGAACTTCATTCAGAACAACGGTTATTTGGGTGTCATATAAACTCCCGAGCGAAGCCGGGAATCATAGCTAGTTTATATTAAAAAGGTGTTGTAAAAGTTAAAGAAGTTAGGATACTATTTGGCTTAGACTTTTTCTTAACAGGAAATAAACAGTGGCGTACTTTTACAGGAAGAATCATAATTGAACTATATACCGGGTGACAACAAAATTGCCATCTACACCTTAAATCAGGAAACAAGATGAATACGTCATACTATGAATTATACTGAACTAATCAATGGATGAACTTTGCTACTAATGTCACAATGTCATGACCGCCCACATGACATAAGTTAGGTTAGGATACTAATCATTAAATACAGAAAAATATTTTTTTTAAATTTAGTTTAATAACTGTTAGGCCAGACATTTTTTTTATCTTTGACAAACCACGAAGGCTAAAAGCCTTAAATACTAACGTACCGTGGGTGTCTGAAGCGAGGTAAGAGGGAGTTTGTTGACACGGGACTTAAATACTTGAAGATTGGGGGGAAAGGAAAGACTTTCGCGGGCAGCAGGTTCCACAATCTAGAAACTCTAGGGATAAAAGAATGAGCAAAGTAGGAAGTTCGGGGCCTGTCCAGTTGGACCGTATAGGGATGCAAACGCGCGGAACCACGCGTTTCTCTGTTGGAAACCGTAAGTGGAGGCACTATACTGGACAGTTCTTCAGAGCAGAAGCCATGGAAGTACCTAAATAAAAGCGATAAATCCCCCACAGCCCGACGATGGGCAAGAGAGGGAAGCCTTTCTGTAAGTGAAGGATCATTAATGAGACGAATAGCTCTTCTTTAAATAGAATCAAGAATGCTTAGGGTTGTGAGGGACGCCATGCCCCAGATATGGGAACAATATTCCAAGGGAAGTCGGATTTGGGACACATATACAGTATATAAATTAGAGGGAGAAAAATACTTTTTGGCTCGAAAGAGAAATCCAAGCTTTAGAAACAATGTGTTTATGCCAGTAAGGTTACTTTCAAATGTGACGCCCACAAGATTGAAGGTGTCTTTGCTCTGTAAAACTTGGCTGCTCATAAGTAGAGGATGAGTATTTGATGACTCTTTTCGCGACAAGGATCATGATTGTGTTTTGGATGCATTAAAATGGACGAGATTTTTAGCGCATCAATCCAATATTAAATTTAGATTCTGCGAAAGAAATATCTGCTACGCTCTACGTTTGTTTTCCAAGTCAGGTTTAGTGATGGGTTTAGGAACCTGAAAACTGGAGTGAAGGGTACTATCGTCAGCGAAACTATGAATGGAATTAGTTGTGGACTAGAGAAGGTCATTGATGTGAAGAAGAAACAATATTGGTGCCAGAACTGAGCCCTGAGAGACTCTAGCATTTACTTGGTGAAAGCTTGAAGAATGGCCGTCCACAATAACTTATATACGTCGATCGGATAGATAACTAGAGAGGCAAGTACAGAGTTTAGTTGAAAGACCATAGGAGGAAAGTTTATTAAGAAGTGCGGCATGCCAGACCTGGTCAAAAGTTTTGGATATATCAAGAGCAATGATCTGGGACTCACCTAGAAACTCAAGAGACTTATTCCAGCATTATTTAAATGCAGGTTATTATAAAGTTTCCTTCGTACTTTTGATTGTTTCAAAAAAGTAGTTTTTGAATTTTTGAGCAAATACCGAGTTTTGCATTTAGCGTACTCCATATATTAGCAAACAACTAAAACCAGAATTTATTTTTAACACCTTGTGTGTATAAAAATTTACTTTTAAGAAAAGATAAGTTAGATTAGATCGACATATTTTAGCCTTAAGAACTTAACCTATTCAATATCTTCGGGAAATGAAAAGAAAATATTGATTTTCAGTTTGATACGTTTATAGCAAAAGTTATCCGTTGGTCAAAACAGAATAGGGACATTGGTTTACACTTATCACGTCGTAAAAGAGAAATAGAGAAATGTAAAATGAAATTTGTACCACTTTATTGCGAATTCTTGGCGTCGGATTTCGACTGGAATTGAATTTGAAAAATATTTTTTTGTCTTGGCGCTTAGGTTCGATATTATGGTCAGCCCATGACATAAAAATTTCATTGGGGCATGTTATAGATGTGTATTTCAGGGGCAGCCTAACAAAATTCTAATTTCAGGTCAGAACAAATTGGCAAATATTTATTTTTAAATTTTAATAATATATAAATTATGGGTTATACAGGATGATTCAAAAATCGATCACAAAACTTAAGGGGGTAATTCTACTTGACAAAATAAGGGTAGAGCTTTATATAATTTTTTTTAATGTCATTCGTTTTAAAATTACAATCCGTGTGTTAAATAATATATATATTTTTAAATATTTAACACACCGTAGTTTAAAATCTAAGACGTTTAGAACATATGTTTATATGAAGTTTTTTCTTAATTTTTGTTGTAGAATAGTTTGGTTAAGTTTGTCAGTTGAGTTACTGGACACATTGTATGTATGTAGGTAATTTGATTAAAGTTGATGAAAACTTTGATGTCTATTGGTGCCTAAACGGTGAGGTTTATCGACTTTAATAAAGAGCACCTTATTTTTTTAAAGTTTTAGGTAAAGTGCCCTCTGGCGGTATTTAAAGAAAAGTACTTTTCTCTTTAAATTTTAGAATTTGCAAAGCTAGATGTGTGTGCTAAATATCAACTGGATTGGTTAAAAACTAAATGCAATATGGGGAAAAACCAAAATTTGAATTGAACTTTGACGACTTGTAACTCGAAAACGAATGACATTTTGAAAAAAATTATATGAAGCTCTACCCTTATTTTGTCAAGTAGAATCAAGTTTCCTGATCGATTTTTGAATCACCCTGTGTATACGTTCTACATTGTTTTCTTAATAATATTATCAATTATGGGATTTACTTTAGTTTTTCCAAGTTCTTTCGTCACTCTCTAAGATTTCCGAAAACGCCCGAATTATCCTTTGAGAACTTTTATTCCATCCTGTACTATAGAAGTTGCTGGATATTTCTGGAATGCTCTAGACTTTTCTACTATAAAAGGGTAATGGAAAACCTTGGAATGAGTAGTATAGATTCGACTTTTGTGCTGTAAACTTCGAAACATTGACAACTGCAGATTTTTTCGTTATCACCATAGTTACGTTTCTTTGTTAATAAAGGTATAAAAACGAAGGTACATGTTTTTATACAAGGTGTTTTAGAACAATATTTTAAGATTAAAAACATGCAACAATTTTATTTAGCGTACGATAATACTATTGAGAATAAATATAGAAATGAATGTAATTAGGAATTAAATAAAGACTAAAGAGAAAACAAATAAATAAATACTGGAATTCTTACATAAAATAAACAAAATTACACCTATATATACAGGCTGCCGCAGGCGTTTCCACAAGATCTGTATTTAATTTTTTGAAAAAATAAATAGTTTGCCACTGCTTTTTCCTTGATTAACTAATATTTTAATAATCATTTACTTTGAAGTTAATTTGGTCTCTTGATATTTTTTCGTCTGACGAACGGTTTTCGTTTAAAAATAAAAGCCATTTTGATGCACGGCAAAATCGCATAAATCTAACATGGTGTTTTATTTCTAAGTAAGATTTTTGACTGTGTAATCGCTTTCTAAGAGCAACAACTTTTTAATAACATTAAAATTGTAGTAATGTAAGTTTTTCACTTTACTTTAATGAAAATTAGACAAAACTAATTTTACACACCTAACACCATATTAGAGTTTATTAGTTTTGCTATGCATCAAAATGGCTTTTTTTTACGAAAACAGTTCGTCCAGCGAAAAGTTATCAAGAGACCAAATAAACTCTAGAGTATGAGTATTTTTAAAGTAGCATTGATTTAAAGAAAAAGCAGTGGCATACATTTTTTTTCTTCAAAAGGAATTAATATTAATCTTGTTTGAAAGCCACTGTTTTTTTTTTAACTTTCGCAACAAAAAATTAAATAAAATGGTCAAAAAAGTGTAACCAATGGTTGTGAAAAATCTAAAGTGATAAAAACAAAATTATGTTAAAAACAATGTATGTATATCGCATAAGCAATAGTTAAAGGTTTATTAGCCAGTAAAGCAATAACAAAGGATGAACGATCCAATCCGAAATGTCTACATGCCGATATTTGCATTAGATCGTCTCTTTTTCATACACTGCCTATAAACGACTTCATTTAGCTGATTCTATATACCAAAGTGAATTATTATATTGTATTGTTAAAAACTTGTTTGTAAAATTAGGTACTGGGGATTAAGAAATCCAAATCTGTTCATGTTTTTGTTTTAAAATGTGAAGGGCGCCACCTCCGTCCTGTCCTTTGCTATTGTTCAAAATGATATAACTTTTGTATGCCTCTGTATATTCCAGCTTCGGTAAACAAAATTTATTTTGCTTAGTTCTGAAAAACAATGTATACTTGGTAAATATCGCAAATAGAAACAGTATTTTAAATATTCGAAAATAAACGTTTCATACCACATACAAAATTTCTTTTGTACTTCTTAACGCTTCTTCCAAACTTATCGGGTTTTTTGTATCATTTTGTATGAACCTTTTAATGACACCCTTTAAACTGTGCAGCTTTTAAAATTTAAATAATAAAAATAGTTATTTATTTTACAATGGAAAAAAGCTCTAGATTCAAGGTTGTATTTTTTCCCGATGCGAAGCGAAGGAAAACAATAAACGGAAAGCTAAAATATACAATTTTTCTCGTGTACAATACACAATGTTTTTCTGTGACGAAGAAACAACTTAATATTTAAAAACACAATATTACAATATATGAAAGTCAGAAAATTAAACATGTAAATTTGAAGTATTAAACTGGTCTGCTGGTGCATTTAAAACATAATTAGACCTTGCATTACTATGGACACCTTTAAAAACCTATTAAATGTCTATCAATCCAATTTTGTGATTTGATGGATTTAAACTAAAAATTTCGGATTAAAAGTTATCGTTTAGTGGTAATTTGAAATATTTTAAATTTAAAAAGTGTCTGATTGGACTTTTGATATAAAGAAAATGTAAGTTTTGTAGAATAACATAATATTCTAAAATTAAATATCAACCTTTATTCACGTGTATGTATGTCCGAAAAAAATTACCCTCTTTTGTATTACGAAAAAAGTAATTTTTTTGAAAAGTCACATTTTAGTACCTTATTTTTATCTTTGGATAAACCACGAAGGCTAATAGCCTAAATACTAACGTACCGTGGGTGTCTTAGGCGAGGTAAGGAGAAGTTTGTTGACACGGGACTTAAATAGTTGAAGATTTGGGGGGCAAAGGAAAGAAGGAAAGACCTCCGCGGGCAGCAGGTTCCACATTCTAGAAACTTTAGGAATAAAAGAACAAACAAAGTGGGAAGTTCGGGGCCTGTCCAGTTGGAACGTATAGGGATGCATACGCGCGGCACAACGAGTTTCTCTGTTGGGAACCGTGAGTGGAGGAACTATACTGGGCAATTCTTCAGAGCAGAAGCCATGGTAGTACCTATAAAAAGCGATAATCTCCCACAGCCTGACAATAGGCAAGAGAGGGAAGTCTTTCTGTAAGTGCAGGATCACTAATGAGACGAATAGCTCTTCTTTAAATGAAATCAAGAATGCTTAGGCTTGTGGGGGACGCCATGCCCCAGATATGAGAACAATATTCCAAGGTCACTTCCAAATGTGACGCCCACAATGATGGAAGGTATCTTTGCTCTGTAAAACTTGGCCGCTCATAAGTAGAGGATGAGTATTTGATGGCTCTTTTCGCGACAAAGAACATGATTGTGTTTTGGATGCCTTAAAATGGACGAGATTTTTGGCGCCCCAATCCAATATTAAATTAAGATCCTGCGAAAGGGATCTCTAGCATCGCTCTGCGTTTGTTTTCCAAATCTGGTTTAGTGATAGGTTTAGGAACCTGAAAACTGGAGTGAAAGGTACTATCGTCGGCGAAACTATAAATGGAATTAGTTGTGGACGTGAGAAGGTCGTTGATGTAAAGAAGAAACAATGTTGGTGCCAGAGCTGAGCCCTGAGGCACTTCAGCATTTACTTGGTGAAAGCTTGGAGAATGGCCGTCCACAATAACTGATATACGTCCATCAGATAGGTAACTAGAGAGCCACGTATAGAGTTTAGTTGAAAGACCATAGGAGGGAAGTTTATTAAGAAGTGCGGCATGCCAGACCTGGTTAAAAGCTTTGGATATATCAAGAGCAACGATCTGGGACTCAACCTAGAAACTCAAGAGACTTATTCCAGCAGTGTGATACAAAGGAAAGACGATCTGCAACAGATCTGTGGCGAAATCCATACTGCCTGTCATGCAAAATTTTGTGTTTTTCTAAATACTAACGAATTTGTGAATTAATTAATTTTTCCATTACTTTACAAAGAACTGAGAGAATTGAAACTGGTCTATGGTTAGATGGAAGAGATTTAGATCCATTCTTGAGAATAGGTTGAACACGTGCAGATTGTCAGCTCTCCGAAAAGATACCTGTGTCGTAAGAAATTCGAAGGAGCCGAGTTAAGCTTGGTGCAAGTTCTGGAGCACATTTTTTTTAAACGACTGCTGGTATGACGTCCAGCCCAGACGAAAATATCGGGCATTTTATGAGAAACTGGGGTAATAGCTGGAATTGGATGATTTACGGGAGGGTCAAGGGTTGAATGGGCGGCAAATTGTTTAGCAAATGGTTCTGCATTTCCTTTAGCGGTAGAAATACTTTCATCTTCCAAATTTAGTAGTGGAAAAGAACTGATACTAAAATGTCTACTTATGTATATCGCAAAGAACCAGAAAGATTTGCTGCTATTAGAAATAATATTTGTTTTTTCCCTGTCACAGAAATAAATCTTTTAATTACCTGTTGTGGTATTCTGTCCAATGCTACTGTTAAGTTAATACTGGCAGTCTCACTATAGTATACTGTATAACCCCAAGCACTGCCACACCATTTTCCACCTGACGATGGCCGATTCGCTTCCTTGATAGATATGTACCCATCAGGACATCCTGCTGCCGTAAAGGACTCAAATGTTCCCACGGAGAATGCTTCAAAAGACACCTGAAATAAAAAAGCTTAGTTAGCTTAAGGAAGCAGAAACTTTAATAGAATATGAAGTAGATTTATAATTAAGGTTGTCTACGTGTATGGCTGGCCTAGCACTATTGATTGATTATTAGCATTAGCTAGCTAATATATTTACACAAATTTTTGCTAGAATAACCCACTTATATTTTTGGTACGTTTATTTTTGAACATACAAAAATTATAACGGTATTTTTTTAGGTGTTAACTAGAGGGCGCCACTATCTTAAATTTCTATAAAACGTCTTAACATTTTTGTGCTACCCTGTATGTTGATTTTCTCAAACTTGTCTCATTTTGCAGATAACTTAAGTAGTAAGTTTTTGAATGAATACCTTGTATATTGTGAACACCTAGTATAAAAAAGTATACATTTTGGGAATTTTAAAAATATACATTTTTGGGAATTTTAAAATAAGTATACATTTTAATTAGGTTACTTAACATTGGGAATTTTGCTAAATAAAGATATACGTGAGGTGTCAAGGTTTTAAAAGTACAAATTAAACAATTTTCTAGGTTACTCCTATAATAATAAAATAAAAACATTAAACAAACTGGGTCGCGTAGAAATGCAAAACAAACACTGGAAAATTTAATATTTAAACAGAAGGAAGAAAAAAATTAGAAAAGGGATTAGATAAGAAGTAGTTAGTAAAGTCAAATACAAAGTTAAAATTTTAGTTAAGCCCTGTACGGGCTACCCTTAGCGGGGGTATGCCCGTACTAAATTAAGTTAGTCAAATAAGTTAAGTTGGTTTTTAAAAAATGAAGTTAGTTTTGATGGTCCACCGGTCTAATGGTTCCAGAAGATAGCTCCATATGGTACATTTACCCAGTGACGTAAAGTGGCCCTATATATAATGTATGTTTCAAAATATACGTTACAATATAATTATTATACGTAAAAATTTGCATGTTTGGCAGTCACTACTTAAATAAATTATGTTCGACTTCTATTCATTATAAAAAAGTCTATTCAAAAATATTTAGCATGTTACCTAGTAAATGGAATTGTGGCCTGCTTTTATCTTTTGTCAGTTCCTTATCTTTTAAATAACTTTAAAATTACAAGACTTACCAGAGCACGTAGTCGAAACACGTTACGAACCGGCGTCAAGCTACGTGCACCGAATCTACTTCCCGTTTAAGGTGCTTTACTTTTAAAGCCGAAGTTTGTATTAACAAACTCGACTTCAGGTATAAAAATGTATGAGCTTTGCGTTATTTTGTAAATTAACTGTCCAGTTGCTATGCACATGAAAAGAAGTAGAAACTGTCATCAAATGAAAACATAAATTCTTTGGTAACACGGGTCTACAATTTTTTTTATACGATATGTATGTACAGGGTGGTGCGATTATGACTGTTTTAACAGGAAACTCGTATTTCCTGACCAGATAGAAAAAATTTGACATAGGTGTCCTGCATTCGATTTTCGAAATTAGATGAATGGTAAAAACCGCATCCCGAAATCTCTACCGGTATCCGAGATATGGGGCGTGTTTCATTTTTTGGCCATTAAAAAAAAATCGTAAGTCCGTAATTTTTGAACACTTTTTGTAAACATTCTTAAGGCAC
Source organism: Listronotus bonariensis (assembly GCA_014170235.1). NCBI lineage: Eukaryota > Metazoa > Arthropoda > Insecta > Coleoptera > Curculionidae > Listronotus > Listronotus bonariensis. The sequence goes on from JACEGR010002909.1 coordinate 28,554, forward strand.
TTTTTTAAGTGGAATCCATTGGAATACTCAGATTTTTAAAATTATTTCTAGTTTCGTTGAAAATATATGTAACTTGGTTTTTTTAAATATAAATCATAGTTGGCCATGATCTCAAAAATTTGCTTATTTTTTGCTTTTTTCAAAGATATATTATTATTTATACTTATCTTTAAAATTGAGCAAAATATTTCAGTTTTTAATTTTTGCTATAGTAGGCCATGGAAAAAAAAATCGGTACTTGTCAAGGTCAGGTAAATAGCATACCAGTTGTTTTATTTTTGCTAAAGTAGGCCATGCAAAAATGTCTACTATCAAACACAGACTAAAAATAATGCAATTAAATTATAAACCTTATATTCATAAACATATAATAAAAAAATTGGTCTAAGAAATTAAACGAGTTTCAATGAAAACTAGAATCTTTGGAAAAATTTAAAGTAGATGCCTTTTGCATAACGCACGAATTACAACTGATTTTTTGAATCAAGAATTTCAAGATAAATGGATTGGTACTAGAGGATCTATACTATGGCCTGCTAGGACCTGCAACTTAACACCATTGGATTTTTTTATGAAGAAGATTGAAGGATACAGTTTTTAAAGGAAGAACTATCGAAACACGGGAACAGTTGCAAGTAGCGACTAGACAAACTTTTGATGCGATTAAAACTGATGAACTTATAAACGCTTGTAATGCAGTGAATGATATATAAATAGCATGTAGGATATTTGATCGGTCCGTGAGCGTACCGAGACCTAAGCGCCTAGTGTGCTTTGACCTTTAATAAGTACGAAAACACGCAAAGAAAATATGATTTAGAAGCTGTAGGTCGGGCCAGCTTTAACTGAGTTTTCTATTGTGCTGTGGTCGAAGTCAAGGCCGCAATTGTTATAGGCTTAATAAATAGGATATTTTAAGCGTTTTTTACTATAGCCTAATCAAATGTTTTATATCTTAGAAATTACATTTTAGCGGATGATGTTTTGTATTTCCGTTTTAGGAAAAGCACTGCTTCCCTAGCTTTCAGGGACTGCACGACATTGGAGTACACCTAATACATAAATACATATAAAATATATTAAAAATAAAAAACAACTCCAATTCAACAACTAAGTTAATGTTTTAAGTTATAATTAGGCAATAAAAAGGTCCATTATTTAAAGCCTTTTTATTTTCAGGAAAATCCTGTTTTTCTTTTAATGTGGCATTATAAAGCACAGCCAATAAATATCGGACAAAATAAATAGACAAAATAAAAGTGCTCCCCAGATAACATTTCAGTCCTGCCGGTAACATTAGAAAGAAAAAAGTAGACAGTTCTTAACCGTAATTTATGGCCGCAAGCTGACCCTTCTCAGATCATAAACTGGCCAAAACATTAAAGTTTCAAAGTTCGGATGTTAAGGTGAGAGACGCATGGCTTAGTCTTTCTTCATCCAAAGGGAAAGCGATTAGGTGGGCATTTCCCGGGACTTAATTTAACAATGTCTGTCAAATTGGTTTTTACATCAAGTTTTAGTCGAGCTAGCAAGTGGTAAAAGGTTCTGTACTTTTTTATCAAGTGACAGATTTCATGGTTTTCACATAAATCCTGTTCTGTAGATTTAAATGACGTTACTTGCTTTTTCAAAGATTATTGGCCTTATTGTGAAGTAGACCAATTAAACACCACCAATTTTTGAACAAATTAAGTTTAGATATGTGAGTATTTTGCATAGATAACCTACATTTAGATCCGCAGTGGCAAGAACCATTTTCGGGATTTTTACGACCTCGCGCAGTAAACAAATGGACGGGTAGACGAACATGCGCACTGAACAGCCGTGGCAAAATACAAACACTGGCACCCCGTATCCTCCGTCCGCGGTCTGACCGTGACGCTCATTAGCTACCGTACTCCGAAAAGAAAACCAGGACGCGGTGAACGAATTCTTTTCTATAATGCGAATAGTTTGTTTGGGTCCGGGTGCGTTTACCCTCAACTGGCTTGCATACAAACCGGTTTTTTCGCCCATGAAATGTAACTTTTGTTTCGCGCAGGTTATAACACTGGCAATCCATCGAGATCAGTGGTATTTTCCCCAAATAAAAAAATCAAATACAACCATTTTGTAAATTAATTTTGTTTAGATAAGTGATTAAATCACTGATACTGTTTAACAGCAATAAAATTTCTTTCATTTAAACTGGTTGTCAAAATTACGAAAATATTAAACTTTATTATCAGTAAATTTCTTTGTAGTCTAGGATCCGAATTAAAAGCGCAATGCACCCATCTGTTTACCAGATAAAAACTATTTTATATTAATCATAATATTTAAACAAAGTTATTGCTTCAGGGATTTCTTAAATAGTAATTTAAGTGATACTTTTTCTACGAATGGGAAGTTTGACAGCACGAGCCGTTAGGCGAGTGCGGCAATCCCATGAGTAAAAAAAGACTCATTATGCATGTGTTACATACTATATTTTTTCCACGACCGTATAAAAATTTTCTAAAATACCATTTTATACAGGTTTTATTTATATAAACTTATTAATTTTAATTTTTGCAGCACTGCCACTATATTGCAAGAAAAAATCATAACTTCCTATATTTTTAAAGGAAAATAATCCTCTTTATAACTATGCATTTATTATTTAATTTTAGACAATTGTATGTACTTACTTTTTGTAGAAATATTACTAAAACAGGTAAATTGTGGTAAATTCCTTTTCAATTTCCTAGTCATTTAAATTCATTATTACTATTAATTTTAAAAAATTTCTAATAAATTTTTTTGCAAACTGTCAAATTTTAAAACTAGTGACACATGAACTAAAAGAAATAATGACGAAATCAAAGGTAACTTGACCGTTTGGTTCAGTTGGTGTTGCGTGTAGTATAACATTGCATAAATTGATATTTAAGTTTATTGTGGTAGACCTGGAAACAAAACACTAATTCAGAAGGTGAAAAAAGCTTCAAAGTGTTAAAAAAGTTACTTTTTAACCCTTTATGTAGTGTACTAGGCTAACATAGGTGTACTAGAATAAAGAACTTTATGTAAACGATTAAAAAATAAACATTTTTTTAACGGTCGTGGAAAAAATTATGTTTAAAGCTATATTTAACATTTCATTAGACGCGTAAAGAAATTTATAATATTATTGGTCGCATGGTGTATTTAATACCCCAATGTAAATTTGAGAATTGTAAAGCTATTGTGACGTATAATTTTGGATTTTGGATACATACATATGAGACGTATATTTTGCAATACACCTACAGGGTCACTTTACGTGACTGGGGCAAATGTACCATATGGAACTATCTTCTTGGACCATGAGACCGGTGGACCATTAAAACTAACTTTGCATTTTTTCAAAAACCAACTTAACTTATTTGACTAATACTTAAGAATCTGTCCATTTTCTCAAAGAGACTCAACATAGATTTAACTACAATTAATGTAACAAAGTCAGAGTCTCAAATTTGTCAAATATATTAAAGGTGACATGTTTCGCCGTCTCCGGCATCATCAGACCTAAAATAATGTATAAAACCCGTTACACAGAGAAATAAATACAATAAAATAACAAAACTCACCTAACTATTTAAAAACAACAGTTACATTGACAGAACAATAAAATAAATAATCAATACAAATCAGCTAAAATCAAAGAAGAAGAATGAAGTTGAGTAGTTAATACAAAATGTATAGGGTACGGTAGAGCGGTAAGGTAGACGTGCTACCGGGGCAACCTTATAAGGCTATGTCTACCTTACCGCTCTACCGTACCCTATACATTTTGTATTAACTACTCAACCTCATTCTTCTTCTTTGATTTTAGGTGATTTGTATTGATTATTTATTTTATTGTTCTGTCAATGTAACTGTTGTTTTTAAATAGTTAGGTGAGTTTTGTTATTTTATTGTATTTATTTCTCTGTGTAACGGGTTTTATACATTATTTTAGGTCTGATGATGCCGGAGACGGCGAAACATGTCACCTTTAATATATTTGACAAATTTGAGACTCTGACTTTGTTACATTAATTGTAGTTATTTGACTAATTTAATTTAGTATGGGCATACCCCCTACTAGGGGTAGCCCGCACGGGTGCTTAACTAAAACTTTAACTTTATACTTTGTCTTCACTAACTACTTCTTATCTAATCTTTTTATAACTTTTTTCTCTTTAAATATTAAACTTTTCAGTGTTTGTTTTGTATTTCTACGCGACCCAGTTTGTTAAATGTTTTTATTTTATTATTATAAGAGTAACCTAGAAAATTGTTTAATTTATACTTTTAAAACCTTGACACCTCACGTATATCTTTATTTAGCAAAATTCCCAATGTTAAGTAACCTAATTAAAATGTATACTTATTTTAAAATTCCCAAAAATGTATATTTTTAAAATTCCCAAAATGTATACTTTTTAATACTGGTGTTCACACTATTTTTTTTTGCAAATATGAGCAATAAATAACGTGTTTAATATTAAATATACTTTTATGAAAGTTCTTTAACCTGTTAGCTGATATTCGTGTTTTATAAAAGCAAAATATTTCCTAAAAATACAAAGTCCATATCATCCATATCAAAATAATTTGTTAGGCAACGTCGGCCAACTTTTTTAGATTTCTTACTGCTCTTTGGTCCCTAAAAGGCAAAGTTTGATATGCATTTATTTAATTTTAAAATGCCTGCTTTAATTTTATATTATTTACATAAATACTTCACACACCTTCACCAGGTATATAGACAAAAACTACTATACCTTGTTTAAATAGACGATTTATTTAACGTCATAGTTTTTAAAATTTATATAATTAAAAATGTAAAAATTAGGTAAAAAGTTTAAAACATGAATAAATAAAAATATAATTCAAAGAAAAAATCTTGTGTAAAATTTTAGATATGGGATCCCTATTCCAAAAACCTTTTTCATTTGAGATTTTGGTGAATTATTAAAAATAAAAGCAGTTTTCTCTTGGTCCATTTTTCCTTTGTTGTACTTTTTGGAGCCCCTGTACACAACAAAACAAATTTCTCAACGTAAATCTTGTTTCTTTATGAGGCAAAAGCAGGCATTATACACGACTTTCTTGAATATTTAAATTTTTGGTCTATTTCTCTCATTGTGAAGTCCATCTGTGGACGTACTGTAACTAGATACTTTTGGTCGCAAAAAAATATAGAAATTTGTTACCACCCCCATCAAGAGAAAATAATTTTTTAAAAACGACTTCTTTATAAAGGGTGTCCCAATAGGAACGCACATTTTAAATTTCACGGCATTTCTTCTTTATCGCAGTAGGCCAAAAAAACAAATGATAACAATAATGTAAACAGTTTGCGATTAGTAGCCATGGAACGATATACGGTCGAACAACGAATTATTATTGTTAAAACACACTACAAATATGTAGAATGTTTTGCGAAAACAGTTCGTAAATTGCGTTGCATTTTCGGTCGACACAATGCGCCAAATCACACAACCGTTCAAAGACTAGTTAACAAATTTGAGCAAAATGGTTCTGTCGTGGACGTAAAAACACCAGTGCGTCACCGTACTAGTGGCTCTGTTGAAAACATTACCGCAGTGCGTGAAAGTGTTGGCGAGAATCCGGGAACATCTATCCGTTATCGTGCAACAGCAGTTGCACATTACAAAGAGCGCTATCCATCGAATTGTCACAAAAGATCTTTATTTTCATGCTTCTAAGATTCAATTTACTCAAGAATTGAAGCCATTGGACCATGCGGCACGCCGTACATTTTCTTCTTGGATATTGCAAAAACAACAAATTGATGTCGATGTGCGTTCCTATTGGAACACCCTTTACATTATTACACTGTTTTTAGAAATTTGATCAAATTTTCTTGACAAGTCCCAAAATGTTTTCAAGAGGTATATAACTTATAACTTGTATTAAACAGATTATTATCGTAATTTATGGCCCAAAGTTAACCCGTCTTAAATCATAAACTGGCCAAAGCATTAAAGTTTCAAAGTTTGGATGTTAAGGTGAGAGACGCATGGCTTAGTAGTCTTTCTTCATCCAAAGGAAAAGCAATTGGGTGGTTATTTTCCGGGACCTAATTTAACAATGTCTGTCAAATTAGTTTAAACATAAAGTTTTAGTCAAAAACGCAAGTGATAAAATGGTTTTGTGACAGATTCGTGATGTTAAAAAAATTTGTTTAGCTAGAAACGTACATCCTTAATAGATATTATTTATTTGGGTACACGCCAAGTTAGATTAAAAAACCCAAAAGTTTAAATAAATTTTTAAAATTAGTAACATAAGAAAACGCTAAATATCGACGTTTCGGTTGTCAAGATAAAATTAAATAAAAATAAAAATTAAAACAATTAACTATTATTTAGGTTCTAAAATTTAAAATTTTAGCTTTATTTTTAGGATATTCTAAAAGTCGTTTGACATTAAATGTCAAATATGTTTGTTTGGTTATAGTGCATACATAACTGGTTGCTGATATTGTTAATAATACAAAAAAGGTTAGGAGGAAGTTGATTTTTAGTTTTCCTGTAGATACTTCAGTATCTAGCAAAGTTAACCATGTTGTATTTAAATTAACATATATTAATGTTACACATTTATCTTGATTTGATAATATGTACGCACTTTCTTTAATTTTGCGTTTTTAGAACAAGTTTCCTTTTCCAAATGCGTGTTTACAAATTTTAAATTTTCGAAATTCTAAACACAAAACTTACATTAAAAACACAGAATTTTACAAATCTAAAATTTGTCAACACGCATTTAAAAACAATTACAGAATAAACTGGAATGCTTCAGGTATTTTAGCAAAGGAAACTTGTTCTAAAAAAAGCAGAATTAAAGAAAGTTCGTACATATTATTAAATAAAGATAAATGTGTAACATCAATAGCTGGTAATTTAAATACCACATGGTTAACTTTGCTAGATACTGAAGTATCTTTAGGAAAACTAAAAATCAACTAGCTCATAACCTTTTTGTATTATCAACAATAAATACACCAGCAACTAGTTATGTATGTCATAATGACACTATAGCCAAACAAACATACTTGACATTTAATGTCAAACGACTGTTCAGAATATCCTAAAACTAAAGCTAAAATTTTTAAATTTTAAAACCTAGATAAAAGTTTAACTGTTTAAATTTTTTACTTTTTAAATGTTTATCTTGACAACGGTAACAACCTTGCCACCGAAACGTCGATTTTTAGTTTTTTTTTAGTTAGGTACTTATTTTATTTTATTTTTGGACTTTTTGATTTTTTAATCTGACTTTGCGTGTACCCAAATAAATAACATCTATTAATTGAATCCGCCAAACCAATACAGAACATATGCTTTTCCGTGGAATAAATACTTATCCAGGGTGTTTCTTAATATCCGGTAAAAACAAAAGATAGGACCATATTTTGGAGTTAATTCTATAAAAGAAATACTCTTGTAAGCCACGGATGTGGACAAGAGGACAATAGGATAATTTTTTTAAAATCATTTTTAGTCAAGTTTTTTACTTGTAAAAGAATATGATTGACAAGACGAAAATTTTGTTTCAGGTTTAGAAAAACTTTAAAAACATGATTTTACCTCAAAACAAGATTGGACTTAAAATAATTTAAAATGTGCTAAAAGATAAATATACAAGACTCACAAAATACTTCCTAAATTGGGTATACTTTATCAAAATGCACGTAATTGAAAATTGAACCAAGCTACAATTAAAAGAACCACTTTAAATTGCCGCATGCATCTGAAACAAATCCCGATTCAGTCCCAGTCTTTCGGAAAGCACGAATATAGCAAAAAAACAATGTATATCATTTATGGTAGCCCAACTCTGAAACAGTCTTCCATCTTCTTTTTCATTAAGCTAGTAGATAAAGATAAACACAAACCGTTCGCTTTTGCTTCCACTAATGAAAAGATAAGACAACAGATCTCTCTGGTGGTTGAATAATGAAAATTATGTCTAGTATGTTTTAAACTTTGTTTACTCTTAAAAAAAAGAAGTTAAACAAAACCAGTACACACACTCTCACCAAAACACCTACAAATTGCCGCGCTTTTGTGGGGAAAAATATTTGTTTTTACCACGTCTATGTAATAAATCGGTGACAGGGTACCGTTGTCATGCAAATAGTCCCGTCGCGTTGCTAAGGGTTGAACTTGATAGCTATTAAGGTTATGACGTCGCAATGTTATTCTTACAGCGTTTGAACTCTAATTTACTCTTTAACTCGAAAACAAGATCGACAATTGTATTTTCTTATCTTTTATCTTGAAGAGCGGTAAAAATGTTACCAACTTCCAATTAGATAATTTGTATTTTAAATATAAACAAAGTTATTTATAATGGATACTTTATTTTAGATGACCTTCCATATCAGAAAGAAAAAAATATAGGAAAGGTATTTGTTTCATAATTTATAACAGAAAATGTGCCACAATAGAACATTTGCAGTTTCCCTTATCGTTTACATAATCATAAAGGCCAGCTAACAATTTGCGTTATCCGAACTAAATACCATTACAAAAACGGTCATTTATTGTAATTTATACTCCTAACTTGACCCTTGTCAAATAATAATGCGACATAGCCCTAAAATTACAAATGCCGGCCGCAGAGGTAAGAGATGCGAAGGTCAGTCCCTTCCTGGAAAAAAACCTATTAATTAGGCGAAAAATTCAGGTTTGTTATAATTTTTAAACTTCCAGAACGGATAAAAACACTTTTACGGGCAATTTATTCCGTTTACTTTTTTAATTCGGTCCTAAGTAAAGCAGTATTATAAAATCGGTGAAAAAGAGGTTCTTTTGATAACATAATTACATTAAGCGGTTTTTTAAAGGTTAATAAAAAATGACATTGTGATAAAAAACGTTATGGGTTTACCCATCACAGGTAATGTCAGAAATGGAATTTGGGTTTCCAAAAGAAAATTCTAAACTTATAGAAGTTTTGGTAAGTTTTTCTTAAGATTAAAAAGGGCATAGTTATACAGTGTGACCTACGTAATTTGGCTTTACATAGAAAACTGTTTTATTATTAATTTTTCGAAAAAGTTGTAGTCTCTGGGCCCGTAATGAAATGGATTTCATAATAAGAACATTTTTAAAACTCTTTTAGGGGGTTACTTTTGACGAGTGTTCCACGAATATTTATACCGCCATATATGGAAGCGGCTCTTTAATCCAGCTTGTCAATGTCAAATATTTCAAGTGTCGGACTGGGCAAACGCGTCACTTTTTGTTGGACAAGTTTACCACAATGTTTTACATACGATTTTTAAACATTGTGCCAAAAATTGTAAGGGTTGCATTCATAAAACCATAATAATCAAACACGTGTTTCAGATATCAGACTAGGCGGGTTACGGGACTGTAATCTAAACCATTTTTGGCAAAATGTTTAAAAATTGCATGTAAAAGATTGTATATACATGTCCGATAAAAAAGTGACGCGTTTGCCCAGTCCGACACCAAAACATTTGACATTGACAGGCTGTGTTAAAGAGCCGCTTCCATATATGGCGAAATGAATATTCCTGGTAGACTTGTTAAAAGGAACACCCTAAAAATATTTGTATTAAAGTGTTCTTATTATAAAGTCAATTTCATTACTGACCCAGGGACTATCAGATTTGTTCTGGTTAGTTCTGGTTAGTCTAGTTAGTCACCTTTAGTTTTCGCTATACCCTGCAAGGTCAACGAAAAGGCGCCATGCTGTACAAACCAAAATATTCATCCTGTAACCAAGGAAAAAATATATGTAATAATATAAATAAAGAAGGTTGCATCTTTGTTGGTTAGTAAGTGCTTTAATGGTAATAGGTAAAGTAAGGTTATATTAAATTCTATACATCCTTTTTTAATACTTATTTTTAATGTTAACTAAAGATACCGGACCAAAAATTTTATTTTTGGCCAAATCTCATAGATAGCTGATACAATTTGATATAGAGCTTGCATAATTTCTTATAGGGAATAAGTTTTTTTGCGTAAAATTAATAATTAAAAAGCCATTTATATGACGCCAACTTACGTATATACATCGTAGGTGAAATAAAATATTTTTTGTCAGTCAGAAAAACCCAAAATATAACTATTGATACAGGATTATAAGTCAAAGGCACTGGCTAAACGACCACCGGCGGTTTTTCTAAATTTTAAGAAAATAGCCGCCGCCCGTCGGTTTATTTTTATTTACCCATATGAAAACCGCGAAAAATTATAATTAATCGTAGGTAATTATCGTAACACCGGCAGTTTTTGCTTGTTTTATCGATAGAAGCCACCGTCCGGCGGTTTTGCTTATAAGAACTATTGAAAACTGCCGAATAATAGTTAACCGTAACTTAACCTTAATAATTATTTGTCTTATTGGTGGTTATTATTATTTTCATTATTGATCAACAAACAAAAATGAAACTGGGATGACACGTTCGACACCTACGAAGATTTTGTTGAAGCTTTTCATAAGTTAAAAATATGTATGTACATCTTTTAGGAAACGAAAAGCCAGAAGTATTTAGGCGACAAGAAAAAAACTGATCGTTTTATAGAACTTAAACTAAAGTATTATCAATTATCTATCTGATCGACGTATATCAGTTATTGTGGAAGGCCATTCTTTAAGCTTCACCAAGTAAATGCTGGAGTGCCTCAGGGCTCAGTTCTGGCACCAACATTGTTTCTTCTTCACATCAACGACCTTCTCTCGTCCACAAGTAATTCCATCCATAGTTTCGCCGACGATAGTACCCTTCACTCCAGTTTTCAGGCTCCTAAACCCATCACTAAACCTGATTTGGAAAACAAACGCAGAGTGATGCAGATATCTCTTTCGCAGGATCTTAATTTAATATTGGATTGGGGAGCCAAAAATCTCGTCCACTTTAATGCATCCAAAACACAATCATGTTCCGTGTCGCAAAAAGAGTCATTAAATACTCATCCCCTACTTATGAGCGGCCAAGTTTTACAGAGCAAATACACCTTCAATCTTGCGTCACATTTGAAAGTATCCTTAACTGGCATAAACACATTGTATCTATACCCTCGGTAGCTTTAAAAATGCTTGGATTTCTTTTTCGAGTAAGAGTAAGTAAAGAGTATTTTTCCCCTTCTAATTTATATACTTTATATATGTCCCAAATCCGACCTCCCTTGGAATATTTCTCTTATATCTGGGGTATGGCGTCCCCCACAACCCTAAGCATTCTTGATTCTATTTAAAGAAGAACTATTCGTCTCATTAACAATCCTTCGCTTTTTTATAGGTACTTCCATGGCTTCTGCTCTGAAAAATTGTCCAGTATAGTTTCTCCACTCACGGTTCCCAACAAAGAAACTCGTGGTTCCGCGCGTATGCATCCCTATGCGGTGCAACTGGACAGGCCTTGAACTGCCCACTTTGTTCGTTCTTTTATTACTAGAGTTTCTAAAATGTGGAACCTGCTGCCCGCGGAGTCCCATATCAACAAACTCCCTCTTACCTCGCTTAAGACAACCACGGTATGTTAGTATTTAGGCTTTTCGTCTTCGTGGTTTGGTGGATAAAAAAAATATGCATGTATTAAGGGTAAAACAAACTTTGAAATTCTCGAAAATTATATTTTACATTGTATTTCTATCCGCATTGAATTTGTAACAGATTAACCATTTTGTTCATGCTTTGGCAATTTCATTTAGTTAGCTAAACAGAACTTATGAAACAATATCAGGTCTTGCTAGTATTAGCCATTTAATGCAATGCGATGTTGCAATTTAGTTTTATGGTTTAATTCTATCTACCATCAGCTTTAAAAACTTGTAATGATTTTAGTAAACTAAAGTACATTTTTTAAATATTTTGGTATGTTTTTGTTAAAATTTGAGATAAGAAAGTTGTTTGAATAATGGAAATATTGGAGTCTTTGTTTTCACATTTTTGATAACCTATTTTAATTTATCTTTTTCATTATTTAAAAATGTTAATTATTTTATTTACAGCAAATTTATCCCGAAAGGCCGAGTTTTATTCTTAGATAATAATATAATAAAGTAATATTAACAAAATTATAATTTATATCGAAATTTACTGGGTGACACAGGATGTTGTTAACCCCAACTTTTTTTTGATTTTTAAGAAAAAGTAACAATAATTTTGCAGTGTTATTATAGCATATAATAAAATTTAAAACCGTTATAAAACAAAGTGTGGTTCATTTTAAAAATACAATGTGTCCACAAATGGACTTAACATTTTACCCGTAATTTTTTTATTTTTAATACTTCGAAAAAGAGTGTTAAGATTTTTGCTTTGTCTGAAATGCTTAAAGCTATAATAAAAATTTCCTTACGATATACAGGGTACTTGAAAATTGCGAAAATATTTTTTTTAAAAATGAAAGAAATAATTCCCTATCCTAGCCTATCATTACTTGAATAAATTGGGAGTCAAACAAATAAATGTTTTTTAAATTATTTTGACTTTTTATATGCATACAATATTAAGTAAAGTTAAAGCGTATGTTAAAAGTAACAAAAAGTAACGATTTATTTAAAAAGATCTTCTTTATGGTATTTAAATAGGTAGTTAAAAAAATATTTGTTTTTTTCTTTATTTCCCAAAATAACAATTTTTGTTATTTTTAATCTCTATGTATATTATAGGGTGATTCTTTTTAACGCTTTTATTCTAAAATAATATATTTTTTACATCATTAAAAAGAAATGCATTTGTTTTTTTGTAACATTAACCTGAATGTTCGTTAAGAAACCATAGTCAAAAAAAAAAAATATTGATTACTTTTTTATGCTTTTTAATTAGGTAGTTTCAAAAATAGATTTTTAAATGAAGAATATCTTTTTTTTTTTAATATTAAAAATATTTTTTTACAGGTATAGTTAAGTCCATCCGTGGACACACTGTATAACTTTGATACTTCACACATTTTTAAGACACCCTGTATAGGCTAAAATATTTTTTTACTGTGGCTTTTCCACAGAACTAAAAGAACTAGAAAACTGACCCCCATAAGCGTCTGCGCAGAACCACGTTTAGGAATGTTTGGGAATAGTAGTTGGCAATAATCATTCTTGAGGGAACACTTCTTACACAAACTTTATTGAATTTGTCATTTGTCATTAGTTTTGCAAATGGCGTTTTGGTGTGCTATGTTATTGTCTCGTTGGAGGACCATAATAAGGGTTTTGCACACTTAAACTCCGCCCTAAGAAGTCATAAAAAACAAAACACAAACTTAATGACAATCTTAAGAACTCTTTGGTACTAATTATGTAACAATGCAATGAGCAAATCAAATTAAAGAATAATTATGAAAAATGTAATGAATTTTATTAAAAAAATAATGATTTGTTTTTGTTAATATGTTGTTTATTATTGCCCTAAACCTGCTTGCAGTTTATAAGTATATTAATTTAAATTAGTACTATTTGTCGTTATGGTTCTTATTAATTTATCATTTTTACTTACTTTAAAAGGATATGAATTTAAAACAAGAAAAGTTCCACTTGCTAAAATGTTGAAAAAAGACTAGCTATATTTTTAAAAATATTATTCAAAAACTAAAATAGCGAAGGCGCAACTAACAACAATAGCCTTAAGAACTAAATTTTTGTACTGATTTGTTTTTGTAAATGTGTTGTTTATAATTGCTATGAACCTGCCTGCAGTTTAATAACTAAAATATTGTTTATGAAAAAATGGTATTAACGTCGCGGGTATACTCTAATTTCGATATATATTTGATTGATATAAAATTCTGAGATACCATAGATAAATACGCCCCTTATAAAAAAAATACATACATACATATTAAACTGGAAATTAGTTAAAATATACTTAGGAAATTTGTATGTGTAAACTTGCTAAGAATCCCATGCATATTTGCATAAAATGTTTAAGTTAACTTATTTAAAATTTATGTCATTTGGTTATTTTATAGATTAAAGTATAATATTTAGGTCTCATTCAAAGAAAATTAATTTAATAATTAAAAGTAATGTAATATTGTTTTAAATCATGTTCATAATGAAGACCTTTACATTGACAAATGTTACCGAAAAAGAATGCTAAAGATATTTAATCAGTAAATATTTCTGTTCTACCTATAGGTAGGTTTGCCGAATTTTCTATGCAGCTAAAAATAATGTTTGAAATGTATAAAAATCAAAAATTAAATTTTGCCGATATTTGTTTGATTCTGATTTACAATATAGCATTATGTTATTGTTCGTTGTTTAATAACTAATTTATTAAAATATTTTAAATTTGCCCGCGAATTCTTCTTTTATGTATACAGAATGCCAACTTAGATTCATTGTTGCCAAATGCGTTGTTGCCGAATTCCCTAAACATGGTTATGGACATGGGTGTACTATTTTTAATTCCTATTAAGTATTGTAGTTCTTTTAGAGGTACGTGGCATTTTCCGATCTTTATATGTTCCCTAACTTGGATTTTTTTAATAACCCTATGGTTATTCAGCTACAGACCGTGTCGAATATGGCCGGCCACCCTCTATTAGGGCTTATTTTTTGCTATTGGCGAAACCAAAGTAAATAAAATAACCAAAAACAATTTGTGACTTCCTTAATAACAAATAATCAGTTTAATGTGTGCAAAACATTTTTAATAGCTGTGTACATAATTTCATTAAAAAGATGTTTGTATTTAATTAACGGTAAAATAAAGGTCTAAAGCAGTTTCTTACGACCTAGTAAAACCAAGAAAAAAAAATTGAATATTTCTCAAAAAATGGCTTAGACCACATCAAAAAGTCGGAGACATATGTGTCACTCGATTGTAAAGCTAGTATATTAAATATGGATGCTCTTAACATTCTTGAAATAGAAGCTTAGATAATTAGAGATGCCTTATGTTGGAAGCGTAAAAGTAAGTGACGACAATACGTTTTTATATTGTGTTTAAATCTTAGTTAAGCTTTAACCTATTACTATTTTAAAACATATGATATACACTTCCTTTATTTTTTTTTAATTTTAACTATAGTTACATAAAAAATCTGTTAGTGAGGTAAAGTAACGGTTCCTGCAAAATTTAATTCCATTTTTAGTAACTAATATTTTTATTACCGTAAAAAATTCTAATGGAAATACTGGATTGGCACGAAACTAAAAGTCTTTAAATTATTTGACTTGTGATGTGATGGGACTGTAAACCTATATTTGTTTTTAAAATATGCCATTAAAAAATTATTTTTCACAATAGGTAAAATTCGGTCCCAAATAAATAAAAAAAAAAAACGTGTTAAATTACGTTAATTTTACCAAAAAGATGTTTGTATTTAATTCTGTGAAATAAAGGTCCAAAGTTGTTCTTTATGGCCTAGAGAGCCAGAAAGAAAATAATTGAATATTTCTTTAAAAATACCTTAGACCACATCGAAAAAGTCGGAGACGTATGTGTCACTTGATTGTAAAGCTAGTATATTAAATATGGATGCTCCTAACATTCTTGAAATAGAAGCTTAGATGATTAGAGATGCCCTATGTTGGAAGCGTGAAAGTAAGTGACGACTATACGTTTTTATGTTGTGTTTAAATCTGACATTAGGTTTTAACCTATTACTATTTTAATACATATGATATACACTTCTTTATTATATTTTTTTAAATTTAATTATAGTTACATAAAAAACTGTTAGTGAGGTGAAGTAAAGATTCCTGCAAAATTTAATTTGATTTTTAAGTAACTAGTATTTTTATTACTGTAAAAAATCCTAATAGAAATACTGGATTGGCATATCTAAACATATTTAAATTGAGACTTAAACAAAAATTTATTTAAACAAAAGGTTAAGAAATTAAAGTCTTTAAATTATTTGACTTGTGATGTGATGTGACTGTAAGCCTATATTTGATTTTCAAAATATGCTATTAAAAACAAATTTTCTTACTTTGCGCATACTTGTAAAGCACTTTTGATAGATCATAAATTATATTATTTCTTGTAGAAAGCACTGGACTTTTGCGACAATAAATTTATCATTTTAGCTTTTACTAATTAAAAAATTACCGATTTTCCTAAGCTTTTACGTGTTAGGTAGGATAGATTTAGGATATGCTTAAATTATTTTTCATAATAAGTCTAAATTCGGTCCCAAATAAATAAAAAGAAATCTTGTTAAATTACAACTCTAAATTTAAAGATTAACAAGGTCCCCACCAGAGCCAAAGTTTTGTATGAGATTAACATGGAAAAGTTTTGTTATTACTTGGAATTATTTAGGTTATGCACTAATGAACGAACTATATTGACAAATGATATATCTTGTTGCAAATTTAACGCTCTACAAAAAAATTGTCTATGGTTTTTTGCTAATTTATTTACTTTAAAAGTTTTTTGATGTCAAAATCATCAAATAACAAGAAAAAAAACATAAAGCCTCGGGCAACTCCGATTTTTATAAAATTTTCTTTAAACTTTTTGTAGTGTGTGTGTAGAATTAAAATAATTATTTGTTTTTTTTTAGTTAAAATATACAGTGTGTCTACACAAAGTTCTGCATGGTCCAAAACCTAATAAGAAATTATTAGATAATTAAATTATATTAGTCGTCCACGAGGTTTGGCACACAAATGTAATTTTTGCTTTGGGATTATACCTGTACTTTGCTAATATCAAAGATTGTTATAAAGAAAAGATATTAAAAAAAACACTTTTAAATAAGCAATTCTGATTTTTAAAAATTGTCCCATAAAATTTATAATTATAAAATGTATTGCACTAATGTATTAACCTAAATTGTCACCATTATCGCAAAAAAAAAAATTAAAAACTCTTTGGTTTTAAATAAACAAAATTGCACATATTAATGTAGTTTTTAATTATAAACAACTTTTCTTTAAACCACTTTTCTATATTAACAAAAATACAAGTACTTTACTCTTAAACAGAAATTAAATATTTGGCCAAATCTCGTAAATGACTGATACAATTTAATATCTAATAGTTGAATTTTTGGTTTTGGCTCATGCTTTTGTAAGGAGTAACTTTTTTCGTAAAATTAATAATACAAAAGATTTCCCTATACCGCCAACTTACGTAGACAGATCAGTGATGTAGACACACTGAATATTGTTTAAGAAACAGAAATAATAACATTGTTAAAGAAAATTTTATCAAAATTGGAGCTTTCTTAAAGGACTTTTAAAAAAATTGCTAAAAGTAAGTTTTTATAAGATAAATATCGTTATTCTTAGTGGATTATATTATGAATTGACTATTTTACAATATTTTTGCAAAATTTAAAAAAAAGATAATCCTGTGGATACTGCATATGCACCACCCTGTATATTCATCTATTTAATAACATCCCGTTTAAACTAATAATCGATAATTAAGAAACAAAACCCTGTTCCCGGTAAAACCCAGAAGCGGTTAACGTTATTAATAGTCCAGGGTAAATGGGTTTTTAGCAGTTCCGGAAGTTTATAAATTATTATATTATACATCTTGGTTAAAGCTTACTTAATTAATATTGTTTGACAGGAAGGAAGTAGCCCACAAATCTTTCACCTTTATATTTAAACTCCAAAACTTTAATGGTCTGTTTATGACTTCAGAAAGGTCAGCTAGTAATTATAATAACTACAGTTTAAGTTTGTTTCTTGTTTTTTTTATCTTTGGACAAACCACGAAGGCTAAAAGCCTAAATACTAACGTACCGTGGGTGTCTTAAGCGAGGTAAGAGGGAGTTTGTTGACATGGGACTTAAATACTTGAAGATTTGGGGGAAGGAAAGGACTCCGCGGGCAGCAGCTTCCACATTCTAGAAACTCTAGGGATAAAAAAATAAAGAACGAACAAAGTGGGAAGTTCGGGGCCTGTCCAGTTGGACCGTATAGGGATGCATACGCGCGGCACCAGGAGTTTCTCTGTTGGGAACCGTGAGTGGAGGAACTATACTGGACAATTCTTCAGAGCAGAAGCCATGGAAGTACCTATAAAAAGCGATAAATCCTCCACAGCCCGACGATGGGCAAGAGAGGAAAGCCTTTCTGTAAGTGAAGGAATCATTAATGAGACAAATAACTTTTCTTTAAATGAAATCAAGAATGCTTAGGGTTGTGGGGGACGCCATGCCCCAGATATGAGAACAATATTCCAAGGGAGGTCGGATTTGGGACACATATAAAGTGTATAAATTAGAAGGAGAAAAATACTTTTTGGCTCGAAAGAGAAATCCAAGCTTTTTGAAGCTGCCGTGGCTATAGATATAATGTGTTTATGCAAGTTAAGGTTACTTTCAAATGTGATGCCCACAAGATTGAAGGTGTCTTTGCTCTGTAAAACTTGGCCGCTCATAAGTAGAGAATGAGTATTTGATGACTCTTTTCGCGACAAGAAACATGATTGTGTTTTGGATGCATTAAAATGGACGAGATTTTTGGCGCCCCAATCCAATATTAAATTAAGATCCTGCGAATTGCATTGTTCTGCGTTTGTTTTCCAAATCAGGTTTAGTGATGGGTTTAGGAACCTGAAAACTGGAGTGAAAGGTACTATCGTCAGCGAAACTATGAATGGAATTATTTGTGGACGAGAGAAGGTCGTTGATGTGAAGAAAAAACAATGTTGATGCCAGTACTGAGCCCGGAGGCACTCCAGTATTTACTTGGTGAAAGCTTGCGTATGATGAAATTGTGTTTATTTAGAACCATATGTGTGACATTATAAGTTTAAAAGTACTATTATTTACTTTTGATCCACAAGAGAAAAGTTTACTTTCATCAGCTACTTAAAGGTAGGCGTCCACTAGAGACGGACCGGTGGGTGGACCAGACCGCTGGCGCGTTGCCTGTCATGTAAACATGTTAAAAAGCGTCCATTAGAGGAGGGCACAGTATTCCGTTTTGAGAAATGCGCCTGGCTCGGCTAGCGTTCACTAGGTGGGTCGCATCGAAACCTATTTTTGCACAGCTTGTAAATAAATCAGAGTAAACTCTTTCCGCGGTCTTCGAGTAGTGCGAATAACTGACCCGTCCCTTGTCTATGGTAGTGCGGTTCATGTTTACGTAGAAGTCTACATAGACTTCCTCGGTAGGCGGCTGAGTTATTAGTGTAATTAAAAAATAGTAATTATAAATTTATAGTCATAAATATTGACTAGTTAGGCAGATTAAAATGTTGTATTTACTTAAAAGCAATATTACTACACACAACTAGAAAATGGTAGCTGCCCTTCCCCTGTCCCGCGCTGCAGTCCATTTTTAGTTAACGTAGAGCTCAAAGAAAATAACCCATAGATAGAATGGAAACTGTTAGCTCTGCAATATATGTTACCTAACACACAAATTCAGAGCAGTATACAGTTTTTGTCGCCAAATTGGCATCTCTATTTGCGATGCTGACACATACTCTCTAAACGGTATGAGAAAAATTATGTCCACAAATTTTAAGGGTAAAAATATGATGATTTATTTAAACTTACCTTTGTCGAAAAATTGATGATTTCTGAGATATAGAGCGTTAAAAGATAATTCTAGCTTTAGATTTTTAAAAATAATTTTGCTATTATTTGGTGTATTGTCAAAAAAAAATGGCTAGGGAAGAGAGGGGTTTTGTGGGAAAAAAATAACTCTAGCATATGTACTTGACTTTCAGATAAAAAATATTACTTCTAAACATCTTATACTCAAAAAGGTACCTATACTTTGTAAGAGTTGATTCGGGTAGTTAGCTGTTTTCAAGATATTCAAATTTGAAAAAAACACATCCCGTATGGTCAGGTCTAAATTATACAGGGTGTTTTAAAATAGGAATATAAGCTCTGAGGACGTAAATTCTGGAGTTATTTGAAAAGAAAAGTTCAAATAAACTTATGTTCCAAAGCCTATTTTTTAAACTTTACCACCCCGTATTTTAAAAGTTAGGCCATTTAGGCCATAGGTTTATTTAATTTTTTTAAGGTCTTAGGATTTATACCTTCAAAAATCAATATTTTATTTCGAAACACTTTTTTTCTCTTCCAGCAAAAATTTAAACATAAACATATCCTTGTCAGAAGTATACATCTCCATTGAAGGATTTTTACTACTAAAATCGGTAAAAAACGCAATGATGCAGAAGACTAATAAAAATATCCGCCCATATCAGTCTGCTCTAAATGGATGCACCTGCAAGCTGCGTGCTCGACCCAATCCGTCCTTGTTCGTCTCTAGTGGCCACTTACCTTCAGAAAGCATGGAAATTTTTTTAAAAATGTGACAACTCGACACCTTATTTAATGTCACTTTAGCTTAACTTTGGCGTAACTTTATCAGTGGCGTAGCTACTATGATGCCAGGCGGGGCAGTGCTCCGGGACCCTTAAGCTTAGGGGCACGCCCTGGAGTTGGAAGGAGCTCCAGTCTTAGTACTGGATTACTAAAAACTAATGCGACGAAAAATGAAGGTGAAGCCCTTTTTTATTTTTGCTCTCAAAATATTTTGGGTTGGTCACTGTATGAAAATGTTTAAATAGAATAGTTTGAATTACATGAGGTCGTTTTTTTGCTCTTCATATATTTTTTCCTTTTTGATATTTGGAATTTTTTGGGCCCTACTTTAGTTTTTTGTCCCAAAGCTCCTACCATATAGCGCATTAAATTTCCTTTTAAAGTATTTATTACATTTATTTAAATATTAATATTTGTAGCAGTAACAATAATCTAAAACCGAAAAATTAAAATTGAAAAAATAGTATAGAAATTGTTGTTCAAAGCCCGATTACATCGAAACGGCTTAATTGACGACAATTTTTGAGAAAAGCATTTTTGTAGGAAATTTAACGTTCTTTAAAAATGTGTTTTGGTAAAATTTACAACAATTTTTAATTTCGATATAAAAAATAAGATTGTTTTCAAAATACTCTTAGTCGAGATGATAGACTTTTTAATATTTATATTAGGGGCTCTAGGTTTTATAATATTTTTTTATTTATCATCATAAATAATATTTTCACAGTATCGTCTAAAAAAATATATTGGTCCAGTCTATTGATTATATGGCCTAGTGCCAAGGGCCATGTGACCACAAAAATGTATGTCAAAAAGCGCTGTCAAAGACACCCTTTTACCAAAATTTTACCCATTTGAATATCTTGCCCTAATAAAAGATAAGGAAGAGGACTTTTTAAATCCTTAATGTCGTTTACTAATTTGCTTTTAGAACTTTTTATAATTTAAAACGATTACACCTAAATTTATTTTAACACATTTTAAATAAATAAAAAAGTATTGCATCCAATAAATTCTAAACAGAGTGACTGTAATTAATAGCCCAGTAAAATGGTTTTTAGTAATTGAGGAAGTTTACAAATTATTATACGCCTTTGGTTTGAGCTCAGTTAATTGATATCCGTTGACAAGAAGGGACTAACCTTCGGATCTTTTAGCTTATGTTTGAAGTTTAAACGTTTAATGTTTTGGCCAGTTCATGTTTTGACAAGGGTCAGCTCGTGATTATAAGTTAAATTAAGGTACTTGTTTTCAGACCTTGTTTCTTAGACTAATATTGGATGACCAGAAAAAAGTATCTAAAGTTTGTCCCGATTTCCAATAGGTGCCTTGGTGTTTAGTTAGTCCCGGTTTATATCATTTAAAAATATTTTTTTTATGATGAATCATTATTTGCAAAAATAGCATAAAGGGATATTTAGCTAACAGTATTACCACAACAAAACTGCCATATTTTTTCTTTATGTGATTACAATTAAAATTATATTGTGACAACGTATTTTTCTTTGACCAAATACGTCGCCTGGGGTGCGTAACTCGGATGGGGTATTGGACACCTTAAATTCGCTATAAAAAATAAATAAAAATTATATTTTGCACCAAATAAAATTACAACTATACCAGTATAATACTTCTAACATAAACATCCCCCTTCCCTTAAACTGTGTGGACAATGGGAACACCCAGTATTTTTTAGAAGTCAGGATTCTACTACCCCCTTTTCCAAATTGTGTTGAGCTTAAATACAGAATAAGTAGGTCTTTGTTTTTAGTTCAACACTGTTTACCTAGTCATTGTTTTAAAATTTGTTTAATTTTTATTACTCTTATAGTTTATAATTTCAATAATTTGAAACTTTGACATATCACGACTTGTTTTGTATTAAAAAATCCCAATGTTAAGTAACCTAATTAAAATGTATGCTTATTTTAAAATTCCCAAAATATATATATTTTTTAAATTTTTAAAATGTATACTTTTTTATACTGGTTGTTCACAATAATTTTAATAAAACAAAAATTTAGTTTAGAAACCAAATATCAATACTACTTTGTATATATTTTAAATCATATTTTATTTGCTGGAAAACACGCATGAACCATACACAAAATATTATTTGACTTTTCTCCAGAATAAAGATATTTACTAAATATTTTAAAAAAATTAAACTTTTTATATTTTATACTTATACATTATATAGAGATATACGCCTGCAATAATATAATTAAAGTAAGGATTACTTTAAAAATATAAATTAATAATGACTTATTTAATATAAAATAAATATACAGGGTGTCCGCTAATTAGTGGTACACAGAAAAATCACAGATTTCTTTTGTTAAAATATCAAGATTTAACCAAACATACCTATATTCAAAAGTTGATAACAAGAGAGATACAGGGTGTCAAAGTAAAATAAATAATTTTAATTCTTTTCGATTATTTTTAGATATGTTCTGAATATTTCATTTAAATTTGTGTCTAGGGTCTTTTAACATAGGCAATTCAAACCCAATATTAATTTCTATGTGTAAGCTACGGGGGCTAGCTACACTATTTAAATTTCTCTAAAAGGTCGCAACTTTTTTGTTTCACTCTGTATGTACCATCCAAGTATAGAAGTGAACAGCCATATGCTTTATACACAAAACAGGTATACTCTGTAAGAATGGCTCGAGCAACCGTTTTTAAGATATATGTATTTAAGTGTCATAGTGCAACCAAAAAGTATATGGAAAAATACATTAAAGGCACTTTCTTTCGTTGCACTAAACCACGTAAATTCAAATATCTTGAAAACGGTTGCTCACAGCCATTCTTACAAAGTATACCTTTTTTGTGTAGAAACCACTGGGAAGTTTACTGGTTTACCTAAATAGTACATACAGTGTAGCACAAAAAGTTAGGACGTTTTAGAAAAATAAATAAATACTGTAGTCAGCCCCCGGTTTACATATAAAAATAATATCAGATCTGAATAGCTGATGTCAAGAAACCCCTAGATACCAAGTTTTAATAAAACATACCAAGCGAATCAAAGGCTATCGAAATAAATTAAAATATTTTTATCACTTTGACACCCTGTATTTTCCTTATTATCAACTTTTGAATATAGGTATGTGTGGTTTATTCTTCATGTTTTGGCATAAGGAATATGTGGTTTTCCTGTGTACCATTAATAGCGAACACCCTGTATAACACATTAAATTACTATACAATAAGTACGGTCAGAAATTATTTTATCATTATTCAATCATAAAATAGGTTCTTAACGGGGCTGCCATATGTGAACTGAGTCTTTAGGCGGGCCTTATCAATGTAGAAAACGTTTATTAAAAATTTTTGTTAATCTGACTAAAATTGTAAATAACATTTTTAATAAAAAATGACTGATGGTCTTACTTTGGCATTACTTTTGTAAAATTAATTAACTGGTAAAAGATACACCTTAAGTTATCATAAATGGGTAGAAAAACGAAAATTGAAAAGAAAATGTTGAGTAAGAACTTTCTTAAAACACCTTAAACAAACGCGTATTTAAAAGAAACTATTATTATATTTTGATTAAAAACATTAAACATAGAAAAGTAACAGTAAAAAGAGTATGAAAAAAATCATAAAGAAAATAAAAGTTTTTAAAGGGGTTTCTTGTGATGAGTCTACCACGAATATTCATACCGCCATATATGGAAGCGGCGCTTTAACCCAGCCTGTCAATGTCAAATGTTTCGGATGTCAGACTGGGCAAATGCGTCACTTTTCTTATCGGACAAGTTTACCACAATATTTTACATACATTTTTTACACATTTTGCCAAAAATGGTAAGGGTTACAGTTATAAAACCATAAGACTCAATACATGTTTCGGATATCGGACTAGGCGGGTTACGTGACTGATACCTTTACGATTTTTGGCAAAATGTTTTAAAATTGTATGTAAAATATTGTGGTACACTTGTCCACAACAGTTCGACACCCAAAAATCTAACATTGACAGGCTGGGTTAAAGCGCCACTTCCATATATGGCGGTATGACCATTCGTAATATTCGTGTTAAAGGAGCCCTTCTAAAAGGTTTAATAAGTGTTCTTATCATAAAGTCCATTTTATAACTGGCCCACGGACAAATACTAAGTATTAATTGCCATGCAGTCTTTTTTGAGATCAACAAATCCATTACTTGTTAAAATAATCATACCTTACGCTAAATTTTTTAAAGGGTAAAGAATAATTTTTTAAATTAAAAAAAATATATACAGGGTGTTCCATTTAAAATAAAACGAATATTTGGTGTTTGTTGCCATGCAGTCTTTTTTTTGGAGATCAACAAATCCATTACTTGTTAAAATAACCATACCTTACGCTAAATTTTTTTAAAGAGTAAAGAATAATTTCTTAACATTTAAAAAATATATACAGTGTTACCATTTAAAATAAAACGATATTTTGTGTTTGTAGTAACGAAATGTCACAATTTAATAGCATAAATACAATGAAAAACGTTAAAAACAAAGTCTTTCTAAGAAACCCGCATTTTATTAACTTTATTTGTTATTACGTTATTTACAATCAAAATAGGTCAAAAACAGAAACTCTGCATTTGTATTGAACACCTTGTAGAACATACGTACAAAATGCGTAATACCAGTGATAAAATGGTTTTTATTTATACTCAATCGGTAATACAAAATTGCCTTAAGAGACGTTTATTAATTACGTTATGTCTTTTTTTTAACAAATTTTAACCCCGTCTCCCTTAGTGATACTTGCTAAGGTTTTAAACTTTAAACTACCCTCATCACGTGTATTTGTCTGTCATGAAATGCATTATTATTATTATTATTATTATTATTATTCTTATCTTTAATTATGTAATTTTATTTAAGAAATAAATATTCGTTATAGAAATTATAGACAACAAATTCGCAGGCAGGCGGTTTTCGGCACATTTAACGAAAAAAAAATACAGGTTACATTTTCACTACACCCTTTCTTCCTCTGGTGAAGGTTTAGTGATTTTTTCTGACCCCTCCCTCATTTAAGCCTCAAGAGATTAATGAACGGCCCCTTAATTAAAAAAATATATATAAAATTAAAAAACTTGCTTTAAAACAATAAATTAAACGAAAAATTTGTTGAAATCTATTTAGCAAAAACCGTAAATTAAAATGAATTTCGTTAGTTAGTTTAAAACAAATCCTGTTTCCAATCAGTCGACCCGATTAAAAGTCATGTTTGAATTTAAATTTGCAAAGCTAATATACTGCCTCTGTGTTAAAGTACAAAATGTTCGATATTCAGTGATATTTTTAGTATTTTAAAAACTTGAACAATCGGTTATTTCATTCAGAATAATCTGCCAAAACTCAATATTTAATGGATATAAATGATTTTTGTGGTTTATTTGCTTCCTAAACATAGGCGAATAAAACAGTTTTTTTTTGTTTTATGAGAACTATATAAATATTTAATTATACACAGTTTTATTTGTTTCATGTATTTTTTTTTTGAACTGTAGTATATGACTAATATAAATAAATAAGGCAGGACAATGGTAGGTCCCGAGCCCTACTCGGTGGTATTCCATCATGCCAAGTAAGGTGATCTATTAGATCATGAATTATGAGGGAATCACAAGACTGGTGGACGAAAACACCAGGGCAGCCTCAAGCGAAATTATTCATTAAGGCTTACTCGCTAGAATTTACGAAAGACATTCTGAATTACAACCGGAAAGCAGTAAGAATAATAGTGGGTCAACCTAACAGGTCATTGCAGACTAATTATACACCTGGAAATCATGGGCCTGGCAGAAGAAAACCTTTGTTGGTTCTGCCAGGAGGAGGAAGAAACCGCAGAACACATATGGTGCTACTGCGAAGCCCTTTGTCGTCTGCGGTTTGCAAAGCTGGATGAAGAAAAACCTAAAGCGGCAAGATTTACCAAGGAGCCGGTTTCAAGCTTGTGGTTGCTTGGATAGCGTGCTCTAACCTATGGACAAAGGACACACAATAAACCTGAGCAGGATATGTAATTCACCTTCTAATCTAATCTAATCTAATCTAATCTAATCTAATCTAATCTAATCTAATCTAATCTAATCTAATCTAATCTAATCTAATCTAATACATAAAGATTTGTTTGAATATAGTTTATTAGTTATATGAATATAAATTGAAACAAAATAAAATTTGGTTTTTTCCAAAATAAAGATATTTATTATACCTTTAACTTTTTATATAAGGTGTCCAAGAATATGTGGGTAATCTCTCGGATTCATGTAGAATATATGAAAATATTGTGACAAGTTCCTATACATTTTTTTCCTAAAGCCTTCCCGTTACAGAGATATGTGTCCCTTAAGGACGTCACTGGAAACCATTTTTTCTTGAATAACTTTCACATTACTTGATATAATTAAATAATTTTCTAATATGATAAATACTGTTTAGGACTCCTTAAAATTGTGTCCTTGTAAAACTTTTGCATTTGTTACGTCGCCATGGGCGGACTTAACGAGTTTTAATTCAATCCACAGAGCCATTTTTTGTCTGAATCAATTAAATTTTTGAAATAAATTAAAGGGTAACCATTTTTACTTTAAATGATCATAATCTTTACCCAAATTCAACAAATGTTGTTGTTGAGTTCTTTTAACCATTTTTATTGATAAAAGTCTTTAAAAATTTACAAGAAAAAAATTAAAATGAATAAAAATTAAAAACAAAATACGTCATTGAAAAAAGAAATATGAATTTTTTAAAAAACTTTTTTACATTTTTTCCCATAAATTAAGAGACTCTTATCCAAATAATACATCCAAAAATTTAAAACATTTTTTTGAATTTTGTTAAAGAATATGGCTATTTAAAGAACAAAACCTCAAAATATTTTTCAAAAATTCGATTAAATAAGACAAGGAGCCATTCTTGGATTGAATCAAAACTTTGTGGGGTTTTTGTAGGTACGCTTGATTATTCCAAAAGCGACAAAAAGCTACTTTTTTCTTTATACTTTAAATTATACATTAAAAATAAATAAATAAAAACACTAGCTGATTATTGAAAGAATTTATTCAAGATTTTAAATTCTCCCTAATTTTTTGCGGCATTAGTGGTTAATAAGCGATTTATGGTTAAAAACAAAAATCGTTTATCATTTAAAGTTCAACCACTACTTGATTTTCTTGAGAGCCATTTGGAGTTGTGCATCTAGGTGACTATAATCTTTTAATTATGAATTTATTTTTAATCCGATCGTAAATTAATTAGTGTCGTTAGATTTGTCAAAAAATTCTTTATTTGAAAAGTACTGGTCTAAAAAGGGTTGCAATTTGAAAAATAATAGTTAAACACGAAAATGCCAATTTGCCAACTCGTTTTATTCTCATCTGTCATATTAGTCACCAAAACTTTGCGATTGGAATTTTCTAACATCACCTAGGGTCACTAGATAATTTTGCGCCCTATTATGGTCACCTGAATGCAATTTTAAAAGGGCTCTATGTCACATTCTAATTTAGGATTGTGTCCAAAAATATACAGGGTGTTCTATTTAATAATTCAAAACTGAAGCCATTTCCTGTCAAACCAAAAGTTACTAAAAAGTAAAAAATATGCGTAAACTGTTCACTTATCATACTATTTACCTATACCAAGTCTCCTTTAAATATGTCTAATGGTCTAGGAGTTATGGTTTGTTTAATAAATTCGTTGACACGTATAGTAGTCAAGTTGGAAAAAAAATCAATTCTTAATAAAAAAAAAAAATTAAAAAAAAATTTTTAGGTATTTATTCGTATTGCGCGGTACACGTTGCTTGAAAACATTATTTATCGTAAGATGTTAAAACTAAAAACTGCTAGCTATTTTTTTTAATTTGAGTACGAGCATTTTTCAGCGAAATACAGCCACTTGAAAAGTCCCAGAAAATTTTGGATTTTTCTTTTCGTTCTTTTAAATCTTTTTCACTAGTGTATCTTCAGTTTTTTTATTGTTTTTATAAAATAAACATCCACATGTCCGAGTTAAACAGGAAAAACAATTTCAGCATATAAACGAAAGTTTGGACAAACTTTTTAAACGTCTGCGGTGGTTGTGCGATTAAATTTTTGTATTTAACAAACATGTTTGACAAAAAAGGAATCGTTTACCAGCTACTTAAAAGAGCTTATATTATGGTCCAAGATCCGACATTAAAAAAATTATACCCTGATTTGGTCATTAAATGAAATAATATTTTTAGGCAGATTTTAATGTAATGAATGCAAGTGAACAACCTCTGCCAGCATAGGTCTGCTACAATTAATAAATATTAATTAATTAATAAATACTTAATTTATTTATAATTGTTACCTTTGCATGTTAATTGCATAAACAAAACGGAAAATGTTCTCACCTAGCTGCAGGTAAGTGTAGCAGTCAACGACGTATGGATCAGGTTTGTTTACGTTTGAGCTGTTGTCATCAATACGTCACAGTAAGAGCGCTAAAATGCGGTTTGCCAAATTTAATTTTTCCACTCTAAACTTACTAACCACAAGTAGTTGTTGGATAAGCCTCTATATTAAAAAAATTGTAATATAACTTTTTAAATAAACAATACATAATATTATTATCATTTTTAGATATCATAATAAAAAAATATGTTTAAATATTATAAGTATTTATCTTTTTAAAAAAATTAAAATTCTGAAAATACGTGATTATTTGTTAATCCCGGCAACGCCGCCAAGGGATTTTTACTTCATCGTAAATAAAACATGAATAAAATCTTCCTAAACGCTTGTGGATGACGCCCCCTTGGCTTTGTCATTATTGTTTAGGTTTCTTCTTCTTCCCCTTAGGTTTCTGTCATTTGACAATTTGGAAAGCCAAAAGTGATCAAATAAAGCTTGTAATGCGTTTTTTGTGTATTTTCTGGTGTTTGTTGGTGATTAGAAAGTGTTTTTAAAGACAATAGGGGAAGGCAGTGCTTTGCTTGTAGAAGGGTAGATTATTCATTTCCGCACCTCACTTTTCACAGATAAATAGAGGCCAGCGTCGTTGGGTGCATACCATCGACCAAGGTCAATAAGTAAGTCCGCCATTTTCATTTCTCGCTTGCCTCACCCCCTTTTTGCCTATTAGGATTGTTGGCTTAATGTTTATCATAAAATTATGAATGAATCGCTGGGTCCATACGTCGTTGGTAGCAGTCATAGAGATGGGTGCTTACTACAACAAGGTTTATAATATACTGTTTGGTACATACAATTAACATGTAAAGGTAACAATCATAAATAAATTACTTATTAATTATTTAAGTATTATTAATTGTAGCAGACCTATGCTGGCAGAGGTTGTTCACTTGCATTCACTACATTAAAATCTGCCTATATAATACTATTTTTTGCAATTAACAGATGAGGGTATATTTTTTTAATGCCGGATCTTAGACTATTATGGAAGTGAAGCCCAAGAGAAGATTTCGAGATTTACTATAGCCAGTCCGATTAATAAACCAGAGGATACCTTATACCTGGTTAAGAACCAAATATGAGCCCCGTATACAGGGTCGCTCGTAAAAAACAAAAATATATCTATCAGAAATATGCAAGCGCGTCAGATGTGTATATTTCACCATTCTTACTAGTTGAGAAAGAAGTAAAGAAAACGGAAGGCTACAAAAATGTAAAAAAAAAACGTAATTTTCGACATTCTGGAGCGTGGCTATTTTTTTATTTTGAAGAAAATAATTTAAGGATAACGAAAAATATATAATCCGATACGATTCAAACGTTTTCCACAAGCCGAAATAACACGCAGCATTTTTTGACATATTTAAAATTCTATAGTTGCTTCCCTCACCGATGAATAGGTATACATTATACAGGGTGTTTCTAAACAAATGCGAAAAAATTGTATGTATATTTTTTCTTCTTATAATCTAAGCTTTGCAACCCAATAAGTTTTTGTGACATGAGTAAATCCTCATTTACCATCATAGGCTACCCTACTACTAGTAGTAATTTTGAAAGTTCGATTTTTAAACTCTTTTATAAAACTCCGTTTTAAAAGCTGAATAATTTAACCGGTTTCCCTTAAAATAACTTTGCCGAACTATACGTTCCATCTGTCGACTACTTAAAAATTCTCATTAAAAGCGAATGTACAAAGCTAAATTATGGCCCAAAGGTTGTGCAATTAGAGAAGTTCAAATAGCTTGGAAGCGTGGGCAGTTAGTAAATTGGGCATTATTCTTTAAACGATAAAACAACTCCAGTAAAACAATGATTTAGTTTTATTTGAAATTAATTCAGTTTATTGAAGTGTAGCCTTTAAGTAATGAGTCAATTAGATGGAATTTGTTTTTTTACAAAAAACCTTGTTGACAAAGTCTGAAATCTAAACTTGAATCTTAATCAATAGACGAACCAAAAAGTCAATTTGTTAGCAAATATACCTTGCAAGCTATTATTAACTGTTCATGAGATGTTGTTTCTTATGAACATTTATTTCTGGATTTTCATTGTTAATATTCTTGTTAATTTAAACTGTTTCAACTGTCAATTTCATTTTATGTAACTATTTTTTACCGATGATTTAATTTAAATTTTGATTGCTCCTTTTTCTTAAGAATTTTTTAATTACTAATGTTGTCAAACTTATTTATAATTTTGCTACTCGCTATTCTCTGAACGTTTGTTATAGGTAGTCCTTTAGTTTCGCAGGTTCCTGTTTTGCCCACCCCACATGTGGAGTGATCAGTTAACAGCCATTTTGTCGAAATATCGTTTCTTTCAAAATAATTCTAAAAATACTTTTAAATGTTTGTTCTTGAAACCTTTCATAATATTATTTTACTGGAGTTCATCATGAAACTCAAAGTTCTACATTTCCATGTGCTATGTTGTTTTTAATAGTTTAACACTTAAGTAATTAATTTTAACCTCAATTAAATAATTTTTTTTTTGTTTTTTCTTCTCCAGGTAGGTTTTATTATCACCTTACTTTGACCGCTTTCATATTTATTTACTTTCATGCCTAATTTCTTAATTTACCTTTCATTTGTTACAGTAACCTGATGTAATTAAATTTAACCATGCGAGACTAAAGGACTATTTCTAGACGTTCCTCTAGGTAAGCTTCCTCTCATGTCACCTACATCATTTTTTTTTGATAATTGCGTTTGTCTTTTAGCTGATGATGAAGGTTTTATACCTTCGAAACATGTCCCTTTTGAATTTGTAAATCTATACGATTCATTAAAGTTAGTGGAGAAGACTTCGAGTTTTATTCCCTTGCTTAACATTCCACTCCACTGAGAGATATGGACTATTTCTTCAATGTTATTTATTAAATAGTTAAAATATCACAATATTTTAAATCCACGTCGTCCATAGATCTTGCATAAATTTAATTTAAATCAGGTTTTTAGTAAGAAACATCAAGCTTTTTGCTTACATAATAATACTTCTCCCTTCAAAGAAAAAGTTGAACTATTAATTAAACTATCTGCTTCCAATTCGAACCAAATAGATAGACCTTCTCTCTCTCACAGCCAATTCTATTTATAGTTTTGCTAACGATAGTATCCTTTACTCCAACTTTAAGGTTTTCAAACCAATCTCTAAGCCTGACTTTTAAAGCAAATGCAGTAATCGCAGGGCAATCAATTATTTTTTCACAGGAACTGTATTTAATATTGGATTAAGGCGTTAAATATTTTATTCAATTATATGCATCCAAAACACTATTATGTCATCTTGTCGCGAAAAAGTCATTAAATACTCATCCTTTACTTTAAATCGACCAGAGTAAAGACACATTTAACTCTTCTAGGCGTCATACTTAAGAACCATTAACTGGCATAAACACATTCACTACGTTTATATTATAGTTGAAGCTGGCTTGAAAACAAAGCGGCTTTAAAGCGAATTCCAAGTCTACGTGTTTATTTTGGTGGCTTCAAAGCCGATTGAAAATCGAGGTCAAGCACATTTCAGGCCATCGTCGTATGCATGCGGCAGTTTTGCATCCATCTTCACCGTAAAAATAAATGAAAAAACAAACCTCACTTTTTAATTCGTGCTCGTTTGGTGTGCTGTTGTTGTGTGAGCGTGTTTAAAGGTTTTTTACCCGTTTCTCAATTCATAGTTTTTATAAAATTGTTAAAATCATAATATGAAATTGACACTGATGACGTTCGAGGAAGCATTCATCTGAAGTAAGGCAGTTATTAAACCCGCTTGAATCGTTTATATCGTGTTTTGAATCGGCTTCAGTAAGGTCAACCCTACTTATTTTCAGGCTTGACTTGGACGATTCAAGTCTACTTAAAAGCGCGTTTATAATATCGCTTTTTCAAGCCGCTCTTAAAAGCCGCTTCAATTCAAGCTAGCTTCAACTATTCGATATAAACGTATTAATTGCATTTATAGTCAGGGTAGCTTCAAAAAGGTATATTATTTTTTATTGTTCAGTTTAGGAAAAAAGTTTTTTTATAAAAAGTTCTGCATGGTCTAAAACTCAATATGCAATTATCAAAATTTAATTTGTTTTAAATCTTATACGAGATATGTCAAAAAATATGAATTTGACTTAAGAGTAAAGTACCTTCTATTTACCTTTATTGTTTACCAAATTCACAAGTGTTATTAAACAAGTTTTTCAAAATTAAAATACAATGTACAAATATGCAACTACAGCAATTTAGCATAAAAATTTATATTTGGTGATTATTACGTTTTTTACTACCTACTTGGCAAATTTGCCATTTTTATTGCAATTTGACAAATAACAACTTATTCTGACATTTATTGTTCAATAATCTTTCACTCCAGTGTCTTCTAAATTATGTCAAATCAAAGACAATTATAGTTTTAAATTGGATCCAGCAAGAAAAGTAATAAATATTTATACGGAATAAATTTCTATGCTAAATTGCTGTAATTGCATATTTGTACATGTTTTTTTAATTCTAAACAACTTAATTTCATAAAAATATTTGATAATATAAAAAACATAAAATTTGGTAATTGCATATTAAACTTTAGACCATGCAAAACTTTTTATATAAAAAAACTATTTTTTTCTAAAATGAATGTTAAAAAGTTTTTCAGATGGTTCCAACTTTATCAGACACACTGTATAGGTATCAAGTTTAAAAATGTGTCTATTAGTACTATAAATAATGTTTTAATTTTAAAAAATATTAAGGTAGTACTACCGGTGTAAGAATTAATGATCAGTAAATTATGAAACTTAGCATATTGGTACTTTATAATAAGAATATCAACCAGTTAAATTTTCAAAGGTCTACAGAGAACTTAAAAAAAGTTATAAATATTATAAAATAATTGCTTTTAACATTGATCTCTTATGGAAAATCGCAAATTTTAATGAAAGTTGTATCAACGGAAGAAAAAACAATTCTAAACATTTTGGCTAATTAAAATTCGACCTTTAGAGCTTGTATTAAAAGTAATTAATAATTATTAAAGAAAAATATGCTATGTGACTAAGATGTGGCAACGCCGTCGAAAGGTTATGCTGGGTCCGAAAAAGTTTATTGAATACGGTATATGTGACATAAAAAAATTGATGTCAGTCTAATACTTTATTCGATCCAATGAGTGATTTTTAAGTAAACAATTAGACGACAATAATCCGGTGTATCAATATTGACATTAGTTGACAGGTTAATTGACAGAAACTTTTCATGTTTATCCTTAAATTTATCATTTTATTAGCAATAATACAGCAAATTACTTTCGTAAAAAACATGTTTTAAATTATGAATAAGCAGCATAAATAAAACTAATAAATAACCATTTTTAAAATTTTGTTTTTCATCTCTTTATTAAAAATATCCATTAAATGCGACAGTACAAAGCTAAAATACGTCAGCGAGGTCGTGAAAAGTCAGAAGTTCTTTTGAAATAACATGAAAGCGGACTCAGTCAGTAAATTGAACGCTATTCGTTAGCTGTCACCAAAAATGGGTTTAAAATTAAGATCCGCTTTAGTTGCTATGGACATTGAAACTTTTAGCTAAACAATTGTATTTTTCTAACGATTTTAATATAGGGTATCAGTTAAGCATGTGGCCAAACTGAAGGTAATTATTTTCAACTAAATTTTTAGACATAAACTGTTTATTTTTTTATTATGATGCAACTGTTTTAATTTAAATGCAGGTATCTATTTTTGTCTATATCTAAAAAATATGAGAAAATCTCAGTTTGTTACATAAAAAAATAACAATTTAGAAGAAAAAAAACATTTTTAAAACTTTCTTTAAAAAAATAAATCAATTTATTTATATTTTTATGTTTTTATCCATAATATAAAAATAAATTTTAAATTACCTTTTAACAAAAAATAAATTACTAATTTTTGTTAGATTTTGTAAAATAATTTAGTATGTATTTATTTATATATATTATAAATACCTATAAATAAGGGAAACAAGGGTAAATTAAAAGTAAAAAATAATGGCAAAAGGGAGGAGGGCGGCATACGGTAATTTTTGTCCCCTTTTGATAAAATTCAAGTGTCTGAGCAAAGTAACAAACTTTATTAAAGGAGAGCCCACGATCCTAAGTAGGGATTTACTTAAGTGTCATAGAGACTTATTGGATTGCAAAACTTAAATGATAAGAAGAAAAAATGTTATATTAATGTATACCTTTTCATCGGTGGGAGAAGCGGCTCTGGATCTTTAAATAAGTCACAAAAATAGGTACTGTTTTTATTTTGGGTTGTAAAAATTGTCAAATTATATATTTTTCGTTTTCCTTAAATTATTTCCTTTAAACTAGTAAAAAAAATTAGCCACGCTCCAGAATGTCAAGATGATGTTTGTTTTTACAACTCTGTGGCCCTCCGCTTTCTTTACATCACTCTCAAATTGTAAGATTGGTAGAATATACACTTTTTAGCATGTAATTAACTACCCTATCTTAATTTGACGCGCTCGAAAATGTCTGATGATTTGTTTTTACAAATCGGATTCTTTATCCTTGACGGGCGGCCTTATATACAGGTTCATTTTTAGTGAAGGTATTTAACCTTCTGTATATTTATTTGCCGCGCTGTAGTAAATCCCGAAATCACCCTCTTGGGCTCCCCACTATTACTTATTTTTGAATCGTGGCCAGTTTAATCAATAAATTCTGTGATGTAGATGACGCGAAAAAATGACCTTTGGTCGCCATTTTGGATATTATTAGTCTAAGATCCGGCATTAAGAAAATATACCCTCATCTGTTAATTAAATGAAATATTTTCTAGGCAGATTTTATTGTAGTGAATGCAAGTGAACAATATCTGCCAGCATAGGTCTGCTACAATTACTAATAATTAATTAATTATTAGTTAATTTATTTATAATTGTTACTTTTACATGTTAATTGCATAAACCAATGATCAGCGGTGAAATAGCTTAGTTGGTTAGGTAGCAGCTCGAAACCAGCTCATTTTATCGATGTCAAACAAGAGTACCTTTTTTTAGCAAAAGGTTTAAACTACCCAAAAACATATTTTTGTGTCTTCACCGTACAGGGCGTAAAAAATATTATCAATAATGTGCGAAAACTAATCCGTCCCTGGCAAACTAAACTAGCGACATAAGTTTCAAGGGCACTATTTTAAGAGGTCTTCACTAGTATGCATCGTACTAAAATATTATCAAATTATACAGAGCGCTTTAAAAGTTATTCACGAAAAATCGATTTCTAGCTGCCCCCTTTAGGGGATCATATCTCCGCAGGGGGCTTAAATGGAAAAATTTTATAGAAACTTGTCGTGTTATTTTCATCTGTTCCATACGTGTGCGAGAGATTTCCCACATTTTCCCGGGCACCCTGTATAATTTTTTCTATTTTTAGAGTATAAATAAAAAGCTATTCATTTTAAAACATATAGCTTATCTTTGCCTTTTGATGTATAAAGTTTTATTCCCTTTTGCCCCGTCAATAAATTTGCCTTGGTGTCAACTTGGAAGGCAATATGTCTTACCATAATCTCATCTTGTATCTTAGACCATGTTAAACTGCCTTTTGCTCCTTGAAATCTTTAGACATTATTTAGGGCGAAGAAGTTAAGTAGACATACTATAAGTTTTTAAAATAATTTTTTCTGTATAATCCAAAAATTCTATTATTTAATTTAAAAATTCAATAAAAAAGTTTTTATAAATAATTAGGAAGTAAATTTTAGGGACCTTTTTTTATTCTTGGGTATTTGTTTAGGATAAACTTTCTTTTATTAGCCCAAATTTTATGTGATTTAAGATATAAAAGAGTAAACCTTAGCCATTTTACTTTAATGGATTCAATTTAGTTTGATTTATTATTAGAATATAAAGGGTAATTCTAAACATAAACTTGGAAAATAATTGCAAAAAGGACAAACACTAATAATAATAATAAAAAGTTGGTAAAATATTTTTTCTACTAGCGTTTGGAAAGCTGCACTTTTCCGCACGCAATTTAGTTTGGGAAAGTGTCACTTTTCCGCACTAGGGCCTAAAAGTAAGACCTTGCAAATTTCCCACTTAAACAGGTACTTAAAATGTTTTTTAGTTCTAAAGTTTGACTTAGTATAATTATATATAGTATTCTTTTATTTGTACAAATTAGGTGTAAAATCAATGAAATATTCACTGAATATTATTATTGTTTTAAAAACATTGTTTCAAAAATCCTGGTATATATTAAATTTGCTTGTCAGATTTTTAGTTTTGACAGGTGCCGGTGTCCATATTATAAAAGATCAAAGTCATTAAAAGTCATCGATAATTAAAAGTGTCTTTAGTACATTTTGATCAGTATCGTTGATTTTAAATAAAAAGCGTTTCCCATGGTGTCTTCTGACGAGGAATTACCTGAATCCATTTTAAAAGCAGCCGAAATAGCAAATTTGGATTTGTTGCCATCCAAGTCGAAGCACAGGTACGAGAATAAAGCATTTACAAGCTGGTGTGGCGAGAAAAAAAATCAAAAGTATGAAAGAAGTTTTTATGGCATATTTCGCGGAACTAGCTAATACATGTTAACCAAATACCTTATGGTCAAGGTATTCCATGTTAAAAAGTGGTATTAAGATCGAAAAGAGCATGGATTTAAGCAAATATTTCAAAGTTACATCATTTTTGAAGAAGCAAAATTTGAGATTTAGACCCAAGAAGGCCAAAATTTACTCGAAGAATGAAATAGCAAAATTTATTAATGATGCTCCAAATGACGTCTATCTAGCGATAAAGGTAGCTACAATAGTGCTGTCAGTGCAAAGAATTATAATTAATTGAGATTTTATGAAAAGTTCAAAAGCCTAACCTCAATTTAGTAGAACTGAGTTTAAACCTGCTTTGTAAAACCTAATATTTTGTATTGTTTTAAACGGCTAAACTTACAAAAAAATAGTTGGCCATTAATCGAATCAAAATTCATTTGTTTTGAAGGATATGTATATAAAAAAACCAATTTAACAAGAATACTAAAACATTTAATAATCAAAACAATAACAACCACAGAAAATAGATTTATTTATAACAGCAACTAAACAATTTTCTTAAGTACTCAATATTTTTTGCGCTGGTCTTTATTCACAAAATGTGCTCACACGATTTCCATTCTGTTCAATGTATTTTTGGACTCAGATTGTAATCGAACCAGTGGCGAAATAGAAGTAAATATTTGGTATTTCTCTTATTTAATTTTAAAAAACTTAAAGTAAATTATTTTAGATTTTTTAAGTGTACCATCTATGACGCCAATAGTTTTATTACAAGCTAAGTCCAAAAATGCATCAACCAGAACGGAAAGCATTTAAGCAGACTTTGTAATTAAACACCAGACCAAAAATTATTGAGTACTTAAGATAATTGTTTAGTTGCCGCTATAAATTAATCCATTTTTTGTTGTTGTTATTGTTTTGGTTAATACATGTAATCTTGTCCATAAATGCCGGAGTAATAAAACATAATGAAAATCGACGAATTTTGAGAATTGCCCTGTATCTTTTAAACCAATCAAGTTAGCGTGGATCTGATTACGCTATTAAACTTAACTAGTTAAAAAATCGAGAGCCGTATTTTAGTTTTTTTGTATCTTTTACCGTTTAGCCTATACCCTATAATAACAACCAAAAAATCCATTCTGTACATCCAATTATCCAATATCTATTTAAATGAATTTGCCATATCAATACAAAATAAATTTGTTAAAGTTTGTAATATCAATATTTTATAGGTAATTAATTAATAATTTTATATCAAACAAGAAATATTCTCCCTAATGACAAGTTCTATTTTACGGGCTTAATGACTAAACCAATTAGGCTTACTGGTTGTGTAAATAAAATTTTAAATGGGTCTCTACGTTTGGCAACTGCTAAAAAAAGTATATTAACTGTAAATGTATGAAGCCAACATGTTATCCAAAGATAAACGAAAAATAAAAGAATTGTTTTTCGGTAAATTTTTTAACAACTGCTGCGCGTGGTTGAATAGTAAATAGAGCGTTGTTCTGTATGTTTTAAAAATTACTGTGTAATTTTAAAAAACGCAGGTAACAATTGGTTTTGTTTTTGAGTTTGGCGGTATTTATCTGCTCAAAAATGTATGTGTTTATGTTCAGATTTCTAAAATTGAACAGAGTAACGGCCATCTTTAACATAACAGAACGTTGTTATGTGGGCGGTCTTAGCCACAATAGATTATACGGGGTATCCTGTAACTCCACCGACAAACTTTAAGGAAAATTACACTCACCCATTTGTTTACTCGACAATTATCGCTTGATTACAGCGATAATTGCATAGTAGAAGTCGAAAATTACAGTCGTGCATCAAAATAATCAGATAATTTAGCTTTTAAGTGTATTGCCTTTTAAAAACTACTCTTTTTCATTTTCACATTTCGGATTTGGGACCTTTGATCAAAATATAAAAATGAACTCTAGTAGTTTTTAACCAATACGCTTTCAAGCAAAATTATCGATAATTTTGATGCACTTGAAACATCCGATAATTCTACAATGAAAATTATGCAAAAAAGCTTTATATGAACATATGTCCTAAACGTCTTAGTTTTTAAATACGGGGTGTTTAGAATTTAAAAAAATTATTGTTTTTATAATAACTTTTATACCAATTCGGATATAAAAAAAATGTGGAACGCCTCCTATGCATTAAAAGACTTTTTTGAAATACAAAAAAATTGCTAGTGTTGTTCATAAGGGTTTAAAGGTAAATATAAGAAAGAAATGGTACGCCAATGTACTTTTCTAAAATAAAAATATATATTTTTTAAATTCACATTTAGTTTGTAACAAATTTGATCTCTTAACTTTTTTATGTGATGCACGGTTTAATTAACGAATAAGTAACAAAGGTAATTTTTTACCGTAGAATTTGATATTAGCTATACGAAATGACCATGCGGAAAAAGAGTTTTTATACTTTCTTTTTAGGGATTACCTGTTTAATCTGCCCTTCGTAGCACAATTTAAAAAGTTTACTGAGCAGATTATGACACAGTGGGTTGTCATTGCTTTTTGTAAGGTGATCAGCATTAAAAAATCTGCAGGGGGATCATGCCTCTCAATTCGATTAAATCGACCAAGTCGATGAGCATCTCTACTTTAGCCACGATATTCGATCGACTTTACCTTTGGCAACTTATTCTGGTTGGGGTTATAAAATATTAGCTAACATTGCAGTCGTTCTAAAAGACGTTTTAAAAATTTAAAAGATTTAACAGTGTTAAAAATAAAATTAAATGCTCTAATACCAATGACCTTATAGATAAATACAGTGTTTGTCTAAAGGACCCCCACTCCTAACTTTTAAATTGGTAGGTATTTTTTCCAAAAATTTCAGGACTTTATTATGATCGCGTTTCTTCCAACGAATAGGGACGATTTATAGAATGTCGTGGCTAAATTTTTCTCGAGTTTGATCAAACATTGTAACACAAATCGAGAATCGAAGGTTGTGATCCCACTGCTGATATGTGATGCCTGAATTAAAACAGAACTACTTATTGACATAATGCTACGCTACCACTATAGTATGCAGGCCACTAAAATCAACACTTCGAAAGGCTTTGCACACACAGTAGCCAAGTGCGGACTAATACATATAGACGTGTGCGAAGTCGCATCAGCAAGGCCACTTTTTCTTTCGTTACCAAAATCTATCAATCCAATAAAATCTATACCAAACATGCTTTGACCTAATAATTTACATTTACTTATGATAGTGAAAAGGTATAAATGCGTGGTAGGAGAATATTGATAAGCATTACCTAGTTCTGGTTACTCACATATGGCTTAACAGATGAATGCAGTCACAAAATAGTGTCGTGTTGATGTGACAATCAAAATGTGAAATCAGCCAGGTAAAGCCGCGTTCGGACTCCACGCCGCGAAAATAACGTCTTTTATCACCAGAAATGGCCAGTTTTATTTAAAATCCCCGTCCAGGAGTGCGTTCATAAATAAAATGTAATGTAATCCTTGTACTCTGTAATGGAATCAAAATGACATTTAAAATGTATTACATTGTAAAAGCAATTTTTGAACGCTACTCAGGAAATGAAATGTAAATGTCCTTTTAACCTGGCATGTAACGGAAAATAATTCAAGATGTTAATTTTTTTATTTATAAACTAATATAAATTACAATTTTAATATACTATAAATAAATTTATAAACAAATCATTACTTAATAATGCAATACATTTAAAAAAAAACCTGATGTAGTTTGTGTTGGTATAAAGATATTCTTATTTTGAATTTGAAAAAGTTTGTAGGTATTTTGTGGTTTGGAGAAAAATTAGAAGCTAAATAAAAAGAGCCTTAAATTGAACAAAGTTGTTCTGACAACCATAGTAGCATCAGCAAAATATTTTTGTTTCTTTTTAAAAACTTTTAAATCTAAAAATTATTAAAATTTCGTTTTGTTTCCTATTCTTTTAAGAGACAAATATGAAATGCGCAAAATCGGTAAATTGTTACCGCGCTTGTGAGCACGGTAAGGAATGTAATACAGAGTTACATTTCCCGACTATTTTTGAACGCTGTAAGACAGAAAGCAGTGTAATAAATAATACATTAAGGAACGACCTCTGTAACAGAAATGTAAGAAATGTGTACTTTGTAATGATTTATGAACGTAACCCTGATAGCAACTGCGCTTTGTGCAGAATAACGTCGCCGACGGATCAAGATCCGCGCCAAGACGGTGCTGACAATAAAACTTACTTTTTGCGCGCAATATAATTGTTTGGCGAATGGGTCACTACAATCCACAACTTGTCGGTTTTTTGGCGTCTGATGAGAAAAAAATGAAAGCAAATGAAATCGTACATATATCAAATAGCGTCGATGCAAACCGAACACGACTAAATGAAAACTCATTTTATTTGTTTATGAAAGTCAATAAGGATAATTAGAGGTAAGTAATATTACGTTTATTGACAAAAGTTAGGTAGGTATTCTACCCTTGTTTATTTTTAAACCTACATAATGAAAACAAAAATAAAAATGTATTAATTCGTTTAACTTACATAATATTATACACAAGATGTAATACTGAATTCTACATTTTAAAAAATAGTTATTATAATATACTTTCTTTTATTGTTTTGTTTACAACAATTATCCTCAAACCATTGACATTTTAAGAAATGTCGCGGCACTCTGCAGATCCATGAAACTTGAAGTCGGTTTTGGGGAATATCGACGATATTCGATCGACGTACGATTTTGGTGGCTGGGAATGTCATGATCTTCGGGGAAAAATATCCGTCTAAACTGTTTGTGCGCTCCTTTGATACCAAAACCGACAAGCTCTGAATCGTCGGCTAATCATTCGCTAAACCCTTAAAACGACGTAAACTACGTCCATACCATAGGTGCGCGCTATGTAGCGCGGTATGAGTCATGGAGCGGCACGGCGAATTGTTGCAAGTCTGGACGCCGCTTAAGAACAAAAGCAAACATGCTGTTTGTATTGCGCTGTTACGCCTATTTAGATTACGTTTAACATCTCATGCACAGCAAGTTAATACCATGTGATAAGTGTAGACAATATTTTTTAGATTTTTGTTTAATTTAAAAATAAACGGGCTTTTATATTTGGAGTCTTGCCAAGCTAGTCTAGGCGTGTGCAATGACCCACTTTTCCCACGCCTGGCTACACCACTAACTTCATACGTTTATTTATATAAATAATTCCACCTACCTTTTTACATTTTAGAAACTATAAAACTTTTATACAGGTTTATAATTAAATATCTATCTTAACCACTAGAAATTTTCATCTGTCAACAATTAAAAAGTAATTTTATTTACTGCGAGTTGCCACTGCTAAAACACAACTGAGGGATTGAGCAAGAAATAAATGGGTTGCTTTTCAGTTACTTTTTAACTAACTAAAACGTGGGCAAACAGCGGTTGAGCCGTAATTCTGCGAAAATGAAACAAAGACAAAGTAATTTGGGAAAATGTTCAACAATGATTTATTGAAATTCGAAGTTTAAAAGGTGCAGGGCATGATTAAAATTTACGTTTGGCTCTAAGTCAGGTAAATGGTAAACTTGTTTAAAGTTATGTTAACATATTTTGTTGGTAAGTAGAGTATAGAAAGTAAGTAGAGGAATCAAAACAACATTTCGGAACAAAAATTTAAAAAAAAACATAGTTTCACACATGATTTTCAGGACTTACCTAAGTATCTAAATCATTTGCCAAACCAGCCAATTTTATGGTATCTATCTATAATATTTATAAAAATAAAAGTCATATTTAATTGATGGTTCTGTATATCCGTGTAAAAAAGGTAAGGTACAAGCCACAGATATGTGCGAGAAAGCGTCTACGCTCTGTATAGAGTATGGCACCAGAAGAAGATAATAATGATTTAATCTTTTTAACACGCTTTTATTAACTTGGGTTGTAACTATCCATCTATCTATCTATCTATCTATGTAACGGAATCTTTGAGCCTAATTTTAACCAACTTCCAGCTATTCGATTTCTTTGAAACTTTGCACACGTGTCAAGGACCGATGAAGATGCAATAATTTAAAAACAGTATCCCGTTATCTTTTTTTGAATCGCCAGGAAAAAAATTCCATTATATTATAAAAACAACACCTAGGATGCCATCTGTTGGCAACATTTCAAACTTTGCTATTAAATGAAGAAGAAATTTTTTAGTTTTACACAATTTGGTTAGTTGCACCATGAGTGTTTAATTTTTATGAAAAATAAAAATATAGGGTTAGTTGCACCATTAGTTCAAGGATTAAATAATAAAAATTACATTATGTGTAATGTATACATAATACATAATGTGCA
Source organism: Listronotus bonariensis (assembly GCA_014170235.1). Taxonomy (NCBI): domain Eukaryota; kingdom Metazoa; phylum Arthropoda; class Insecta; order Coleoptera; family Curculionidae; genus Listronotus; species Listronotus bonariensis. The sequence goes on from JACEGR010002909.1 coordinate 72,167, forward strand.
ATTAATAAAAATTAACATTCTTTTTTTGGATCGCCAGGAAAAAAATTTTTCCTTTATATTATAAAAATATAAAAACAACACCTAGGTTGCCACCTGTTGGCAAAATTTCAAACTTTGCTACTTAATGAAGAAGAAATTTTTTAGTGAGTTGCAATCTGTTGGAAAAATTTTAAAATGTGCCACTCTTGTTCATTAAAAAATTTTTCGCCATTTTGTCAAGAGTAGCAGAAACTAAAAATGAAAAATAATTAATAGTTTAAAAAACTAAAAAACACGCTTTTATATGCAACCGAACTAAAAATTAGAAAATAATTTTTCATTACAAAGAGTTTGTCACTTCAGAATAAAAGCGTGGGGTGCATTTTACTATTTTTTCATAACTTTTCCCTCATAGATATTTGCAAATAGAATAATTATAACATTTAATATATTAAGCACCCCACGCTTTTATTCTGAAGTGACAAACTCTTTGTAATGAAAAATTATTTTCTAATTTTTAGTTCGGTTGCATATAAAAGCGTGTTTTTAGTTTTTAAACTATTAATTATTTAAAATAATAGTTTTTGAGCGTCATTCAATTTTCTCTATCACAAATTAGATATTTGATTTTCTTTTTGTTTATATTAGAGAATTGATGATTTTTTTTATAAATTTAAATAATCAGCAATTATTTAGAGCTAAAAACAATTTTTTAGCCCTATCTATTTAGCGGCCCAAAATGTGAAATTTGAGGTATAAGAAACTGTTATAAATTGGTCACGAAATCGTCATAAATGGTCCCTAAGTGTATCGAATTGGTCATCCCTACGCCAAATTTTACCGCATGTAAAAAAATATCAAGGTCATCGAAAAATATTTAGCCCTATACCTGGTTCAATAAAAAATGATGTAATTGGTCACAAAATGGTCAACATTGGTCACTATGATTAATTACTTGGTCAGCAAGATTAAACGAGTTCTGTTTTAAATGAAGAGATTTAGAGACAAAAAAATTTGTGTACGGCATAAAATTAAAAATTTTAAATTCAAAAACAGATTCTGAAAGCTAGTAGCAATTAAGGAATTTGTCATAGGTATTTATTATTTGGTTAAAAATACTGAAATAAATAATATGAGTTTGAAATTCTAAGGTCACTTAGTGCTACATAAATAATATATTTAGCACCTTAACATCAACATTTGGAGGTCGTTTCATGCTGTAACAATTGATCACGATTAGTCATTAGGACATTTATATATCCAAAGCTTTTGACCAGGTCTGGCATGCCACACTTCTTAATAAACTTCCCTCCCATGGTCTTTCAACTAATCTCTGTACTTGGCTCCCTAGTTATCTATCTGATCGTCTTATATCAGTTATTGTGAACGGCCATTCTTCAAGCTTTTACAAAGTAAATGCTGGAGTCCCTCAGGGCTCAGTTCTGGCTCCAATAATGTTTCTTCTTCACATTAACGACCTTCTCTTGTCTACAACTAATTCCATTCATAGTTTCGCCGACGATAGTACTACTACTGACTTGGAAAACAAACGCAGAGCGTTGCAGATCTCTTTCGCAAGATCTTAATTTGGTATTGGATGGATTGGGGCGCTAAGAATCTTATCCATTTTAATGCATCCAAAACACAATCATGTTCCTTGTCGCGGAAAGAGTTATCAAATACTCATCTTATACTTATGAGCGGCCAAGTTTTACAGAGCAAAGACACCTTCAATCTTGTGGGCGTCATATTTGAAAGTAATCTTACCTGGCATAAACACATTGTATCTATAGCCACGGCAGCTTCAAAAAGTTTGGATTTCTCTTTCGAGCCAAAAGTAGTTTTCCCCTTCTAATTTATACACTTTATATGTGTCCCAAATCCGACCTTTCTTGGAATATTGTTCTCATATCTGGGGCATGGCGCCCCCACAACCCTAAGCATTCTTGATTCTATTCAAAGAAGAGCTATTCGTCTCATTAATGATCCTTCACTTACAGAAAGGCTTCCCTCTCTTGCCCATCGTCGGGCTGTGGGGGATTTATCACTTTTTTATAGGTACTTCAATGGTTTCTGCTCTGAAGAATTGTCCAGTATAGTTCCTCCACTTACGGTTCCCAACAGAGAAACTCGTGGTTCCGCGCGTATGCATCCCTATAAGGTCCAACTGGATAGGCCCTGAACTTTCCACTTTGTTCGTTCTTTTATCCCTAGAGTTTCTAGATTGTGAAACTTGCTGCCCGTGGAGGTCTTTCCTTCCCCCAAATCTTCAAGTATTTAAGTCCAGTGTCAACAAACTCCCTCTTACCTCGCTTAAGACACCCACGGTACGTTAGTATTTAGGCTTTTAGCCTTCGTAATTTGTCCAAAGATGAAAAAAAGGAGTCATTAGGTCAGAGTAATTGGTCAGCCGTAAAATAAAGTTAGGAGAAGTTACTTCAAATTCATTAATTGCTACATAAGAATATTTAGCACCTTCATACTAAAGTTGGAAGGTCATCCAACGCGGTATTATTTAATCACAAATTGGTCATAATTGGTCATTTTTGGAGAATGGGTTGCAGTAATTGGTTAGCAGTAAACTAGACTCAAGATTTTTATTTTTAAAGTATTACTTGTTACATAAAAATACGTAGCACCTTAATATCAACATCAGTGTTATTTAATGCAATATAAATTGGTCACAAGGGTCACAGTGAGCGTTGATGTTAAGGTGCTAAATATATTATGTAGCATGTAGTGACCCCAATGACATGACATAATGGACCGGCCCCGATGTATTGCTGCTGTGAATTTATTTGCGGCCAACAAAGAGAGAGAGGTCGAGAGAGATGGAGCTAATTACGGAAGAAAGCCCTGCAAAAATGGAATTTAAATGGGATAATGGGGATTAAAGTATACAAAGTTATATATAGTATAGTATATTAAAGTATAATCACTTTTAAAATCAACTGCTTTCCAACGGTAAACGAATTTTAAAACCACGTTTTTGCCGTAATTAGCTCCATCTCTCTCGGACCTCTCTCTCTTTCGTTAGCCGCAATAAGCGATCGCAAGGGCCGGTCCATTATGTTACGTCATTGAGTGACCCTAAAATTTTAGACTTTTTATATGTATTCCAGTATCTTTGACCAAATATTAAATACCTATACTAATAGGTTGCTTTTTAGTTCTGGTTAACTCTTAGTTATATTAAGCTGGTGGTCCTGTGCATATCTATATAAAAACAGTTTGGTATAAGCCACAGATATGTGCAGAAAAAGTACCCACACTCTGTACAGAGTATGGCACCAAGAAGAAGCCAATATTGGTGATTAATTTTTTTTTAATTAACTTGCACAGTTTTTAAGCAATTCATTTTCATTCATTTTTTTATGCTTTATTTGTTTTCTGGGAGATGTGGTAAATAGTTTACCAAAAATGTTTCTTCAGTTTACCTAAAAACTTATTGAAAAACTTGTTAAAAACTGAAAAAAATATATAAAAATGAAATGTCTGATGGATACTTTAGAGTTTGACATTACTTTAGGAAAAATTAGCTGCTAAAAGATACACCTATTAGGTATCTTAACCAGATAAAAAGAATAGTAAAAAATGTTTAGCCATATTATAAAGTATTTTTATGCCTTATTTGTTTTTGGGAGATTAAATTTAAACAAAATATTATTTGGCTTTTCCCTCAGAATAAAATTAAAAAGTTTATTTAACATTTTATGAAAATTAAAACTTTTATACATTATGTAGAACTATTCTGCTCTGACACAATATAATAAAAGTTATTATTACTTTAAAAGAAATAAAATAATGAAACATTTAATATTAAGTTACTTACAATACAAAGGTTTCAATCTATAAACAAAGGTTTATTAGCACTCGGTTGAAATTATTTTAGTCTAATGAAATAAAATCTTAACAAAACGCCATTTTTTTCTATCAAACATTGGATATTTGATTTTTCTCGTATGTATTAGGAATTTTGTTTTTCTTTTTATTAATTTAAAGAATCAGCAGTTACTTAGAGCTATTAAGCACTTTCTTAGCTCGATCTATTTAGCGGTCAACAACACTAGTTTTCTTGTTTGGCGGACAACTAGAAAAACACAAAAATTTTAAAATTTTCAAAACTATGTTTATTTTTTTATATTTAAAGAAAACATTATTACACATTGCTAAAAAGCCTATAAAGAAGCCCTTTTACAAATGTTATAGCCAAATATGGTTTTCATTTTAAAAAAATGCAAGTTTATGATCCTAGCGTAAAAACGGGCCATTACATTAAATTTCAGATTACACCTTTCTATTAAGGAAGATAATTATCTACAAGTTTTTATTTTTCTATTTTTTCAATATTGACTAAGCTATAGAAGAAAAACAAATTTTTGGAAAAAAATGGTATTTTTAAAGTATCCATTAGTGCGATCAGATGGATTACTTTCTGGACATGAAAAATTCATTTTCAAACTAAGCTACAAAAACTACAATACTTTACCCCTTTAACCATCTCTGTAGCTGCATCGGTTTCTGAGATTTCTGTACTAAACATCGAAAAAAAACTCACCCTGTATACAAGATGTCTTCAAAACAAATTTAAACATTTTTAAGGGGGTGATTTCTTGTTTAAAATAAAAAAAAAAGCCTATTCTTTATACATGGGGTCAAATATTAACTAAAGTAGGAACAATAAAAAAGAAAAAACAGTTTTAAATGCTTCTCGTAGTCTAAAAATTTACATTGTTTCTTTTTGTGTTTTTACGGCTTATTTTTAGAAAGCTTAAATTTTAAATATTAGAATTTTTAATGTAACATATCTGCAGGCAATTTATTTTTAACGTGCATTAGCTTGCGTTGCCAAAACCAAATTGTTTAATAATCATTATTCGCACTGAACTAACTTCGGAAACTAAATTAGTTATTTTACATGCAATGTACTTTTAGAACCAATTAATAATTGCCTATTTTAGTGTAAGCGTTGGTAATGCTGCTATCATTTTAAGGTTTTTACCAAAAATCTATTAAAATACCTGTTTAACCCACCAGAACTTGATGGTTTTTTAACTTTACCGTGCAAGTAAAAATTGAACATTAAATAAAAAAATAATTAAACTTTTTAAGATAATAAAAATATTTTTTAAATAAACTGTTTTATTTTTTTATCAAATGTGTAGTTTTGGTTGCATTACCATGACAACACAAGTATTTATCTGAAATTTTTTTCTCCTGCGAATTATAGTAAAAAATTTTTGGACATAATTATTGAATTTGTTTTAACGTCATATCTGTCATTCACAAACATAATTAAAGAAAATGTTATTTTGTACCAGTTGTAGTATTTTAGACATAACATAATATAAAATAATGTAAGACCCTATATGACAATTTTATATAACTACAGTTAGTAAAATAATATCATAAGACTGAAGTACTAGACATAAGTGAAGAGCAGACGAAAGCAAGGTATGGGTCTAAAAAATTAAAATAAACTATTTTTACCAACTGTAGTAATATAAGGTATATAAAATATAAAAGAATAAACAATGATAAGCTCTAAAATTACATATATTTGCAACTACAATTGGTAAAATGGAAAATATTTATTTTATAATAAAATTTTAGAGCTCGTGTCAAAGTTACAAATATTAATTTAAATGAATTTTACTTAACACAAACTTGGTGTGAAATTTTCTTACCGAATACCACACGTGCTTATATTATTCTGGGAAATTTAGCACTAGTGGTACTACAAGTGTCCATCAGACATTTCATTCTTATATATTTTTTTTTCAGTTTTCTAACAAATTTATCAATAAGTTCTTAGGTAAACTATTTACCACATTTTTGAGACGCAACCATTGACCCAGTTTCTCGTCTGGAGTCTTGTTAAGATTTTACTTTTATTAGATTAAAAATAATTTCCAACCGAGATGCTAATGAACCTTGTGTTATAGATTGAAACCTTTGTATTGCAAGTAACTTAATATTGAATATTTCATTATTTTATTCTCTTTAAAGTCCTAATAACTTTTATTATATTGTGTAAGAACAGAATAGTTCTACATAATGTATTAAAGTTTTAATTTTCATAAAATGTTTAATAAACTTTTTAATTTTATTCTGGAGAAATAGCAAATAATATTTTGTTTAAGTTTAATCTCCTAGAAAACAAAGAAAACATAAAACCCTTTATGAGTATTTCTGTAAACCTATATTTTTCCTATAGTAACTATAATCTGTTCTTTCTAATTTAAAGGTTAACTGGTAATATTATATAAATTTACATTAAAAACAAATATTTGAGCTATAACACAAATCCATTCCATACATACTGCCAACGCTGAATTTCCTTTGGCATTAGCTAGCGTTGCCAAAACCAAATTGTTTAACAATCATTATCCGCACGAACTTACTTTTGAAACTAAATTAGTAGTTGTACATGCACTATGCCGCGTCAGCAAGTAATAATTAGGTCAATTTAAATTATGGTATGTTTATGTTGGTATTAGAGCATTAAATTTTAAGTACAGGGCATTCCATTTAAGAGGAAAAACGTCATATTTCTCTGACTTTCTGTATTTTTAAGGAAATTCAAGATTGCCAATCGATGTATTTTAGATCGGATAATTTGAAAATGGCTATACAAAAACAATTGCAGCAAAAACAAAAGGACCTACGCCCTAATTGTTGAATTTTGGATGGAAATACCTATTTATTATAACTACAGACCGGATTATATGAATTTGTACTTTTTTCTGAAACCCATCATTTAAGGGGTATTTCAGTCTAGAAATTTAAAAAAATAGTTTTTCGTAATTCGATATATTAGGTATTAAGATTATCTTTCAAATAGAATTTAATTTTTTTTTTTTAAGTTACAGCCGTTTTAGTACCATGGCAACTACACCGGTTAAAGGAAACGACTCTAATATAACATAGGCGATTGGAGGGCGGCCCACCGGTCAGAATAACTCCTTCTTCTCTTTTTCCTCCTCCTTTTTACACAAAAATTTAAAATACTTCCATTATGTAGGCAGCTGGGATGACTCATTAGAGAAAACGTGTGGTATATGTACCATGCATTCACTTTCGCTGCCCAGAAACTTAACGTTCAACCAAAGACAATTGTAGTTTCATAGACACCCAGAACAATGCTAAATTTTTGGTCATCGGCTGGACGCTCGCTTCCTGGAATTTAGGTAAAGCGGGTATCCATCGAGTACACATGTAAACGGTACGTATCATTTGCCGCTTCATAAATTCAGCCAAGCCAGCGTCCAAACTAATGACCAAAAATTAGAGTATTGTTCTGGAAGTCTATAGCGAAACTACAATTGCCTTTGGTAAAACTTTTTTAAATGATATGGTTGCAACGATATCTCAAGTTCTAATCAACCGATTTAATTATAATTTTGCATAAATATTCTTTAAAAATCTCTCTATCGCGTGAACTAACAAAAACTAAAACTTTTAAATTTTTTATATTAAAAAAACTCAGGCTCAAAAACTAGTGAAAAAACTGACCTTAGTTTTTGAGAAGCCGCCATTTAATAAAATAACTTTTTTTTCAGTTTTGGTAGTTCACGTGATAACGACACTCGCATTATTTAAGAATCTGTAAATTTTCCATTTTTTAAATTACCATGAAGGTAAAAAGCATGGCGACGAAGACTTGTGTCTTTTTTCTCCATCCACTTCAAGGACCCATAACTTAACAACTTGAAATTAATTTTTGTGTACTCTTCATATATGAATAAAGAAATAGTAAAAAATGATTAGTAAGAATATTAATTGCTGTTTATTTTATTAATTGACAATAAATTTTTAAAAATCCGATCTCTTAACTAGAATATGTCATCAAGATTAAGGGTGTGTACCAAATTTCAGATCGATTGGTGTTTGGGAACGGTGATAAATTCTAATTACTAGATTTAATCAGTGCCATCAGACTATCACCAAAAATAAATAATAAAACATAAAAAAAACATATTACTATTATTCAATTAATTTTTCTCATTTCTATTTCGTATTTGTAAAATTTGCCATGAAAAATCTAGCATATAAATTAACCGCTGGCGCAAGTCGCTTTCCTCCTCTTTCGGCAACGCGACAAGTGTATTGCAAATAAAAATGGACCCAAGTATACACCTCATGCGGGGTTTTGTTTACGCTTTGACGCTCCGTTGCCATGACAACGCTATACTTGCCGGTGACCAGAATTGCGGGTGGAAGTATCAGGTGTATTGCTTGGTAAATCGCTAGCCTTAAAAGATAGTATAGGTTTTGGTCGTTTCGTTAGTTTTCACGTATTATTTTGATTGTTTCCGTTTGAGTATTATTAGCGACAGTGATTTTTCACAGGAAGAAATTAAAGGACAGTACGGAGCACTTCTTTATGAAATATTGGATCATATTTTGATAGAAATGGAAGTAAGATTCGAAGATTGTTACCAACTACAATTTCTTTGTCTTGCTGATACTGCAAAGTTTGGCCAGTATAACCAAACTGTTTCCACTGATTCTTTTCAAACTTTATTGAAGATATATGCCGACGAAAAATAAGCGGCTCAAAAATAAACTTGCCCTAATATTTGCTGATGAAAGTTATAAAATATTACATTGCAGCAGTTAGTGAAACAAGTTGGCGCAAATAAAGACATTTTTCACCGAGGCGTGTAAACTTTTTTCGCTAATTTTAACGATATCGTCGACAAGCGTGTCAGTGGAACAGAGTTTTTCTTGTCTTAAGCGCCTAAAAATTTTCTTAAGAAACACTATATCCCAAGATAAACTTTTATCTTTAGCCAATATTTCAATTCAAAAGGAGCTTCTACAGGAACTGATAAAAACTTACCATTTTATAAATCTATATTTGATGAATTTGCTGCATTAAAAGATAGAAGGATTGATTTGGTGTATAAAATTTAGGTAAGATTAGATATTAAGACTTTTACTTAGACTTTTGATAGTTGAGTATTTTCAATTTTGCTAAAATGGCGAATGCGCTTTTTCCCTTCCTGCACTACACGCGTTTTTAGACCCGCGAGCCGCCACTGGATTTAACCGAAATGAATATCAAAAATAATACCAAATAAGAAATAAATAGATCAAGTTAGGTAATAGCTATTTACGTTACTAGGCCGGAAAATGGTATTTTACGGGTCGACGAAAAACATTTACAGGACGAGCCGTAGGCGAGTCCTGTAGTTTTGAGGAGACCCGTAAAAATTATTTCCGGTCGAGTATCGTACATAATTTTTTTTAATTGACCAGAAAGAAAAACTGTAAATTTTTAGTGTTATATTTAAACGACAATAAGGCAAGGCTGCTTCAATTATTTCATCTGGATTTTCCATGTCTGACTCCATTTTGGCAAAATGATGCTTTCTTTACTTTACAATATCTTGAACTGTCAAATAGTAACAATTGAACTCTGACAATTTTTGTCATGGCTAACAGGATTTTTTGATATCAGGGACCGGAAAGTAAATGAGAGACCGGAAAGTAATTTTTAGTGTTATATTTAAACGACAATAAGGACGCTGCTTCAATTATTTCATCTGGATTTTCCATGTCTGACTCCATTTTGGCAAAATGATGCTTTCTTTACTTTACAATATCTTAAACTGTCAAATAGTAACAATTGAACTCTGACAATTTTTGTCATGGCTAACAGGATTTTTTGATATCAGGGACCGGAAAGTAAATGAGAGACCGGAAAGTAAACTAGGGACCGGAAAGTAAATTAGTCCTGTAAAATAGCATTTTCCGCTTAAAAAATTGAGTGGAAAATTCAATTTTCCGGTCAATTAAAAAAAAATCAATTTTCCGGTCAATTAAAAAAAAACCATTTAAAAACGATAACCTGGCCAGAAAAATTTGTCATATAAAAATTATTTTTACAGTTTGGTTTTCTTGTTATACTTTCCGCTTGCCAAGATAAACATTTGAATTAGTCTTAACATCGATTTTCCCGCGTTGAGTATGTTAGCATAAAGTAAATATTTGTCCCAATAATTTTCTTGCTAGTAAAGCGTCGTACTTACGAAAAAATGTCTTTTTAGGGATAAAAAAATAAAATTATAATAATCTATTATTATACAGTATGTCCCACCAAAAACTCCTACGATTGCTTTCTCGAAAAGTAAGCCTTGAAAAATTTTAAAAATTTGACAACACTATAAAGTCAGTGGGGGACATACGACTAAAATATTTTGGCAGTTCTACTACATCCGGTTATACCAGAAATTAATGTCAACTTCCTTATTTCAAATGGAACACGCTATACAGGGTGTTCGGAAAATGCGTTAGGAAATTTTAAGGGGCATTTCGCAATGTAAAATAATGTTAGTAAGTCCTTTGACAAAATGTCGAAATCACCCTGGTTACCAAGTTACAGGGGTTAAAAATTCAATTTTTATTTTTGTTTTTTTCGCCATATTGCATTTATTTTTTAACAAATCTAGTTGACATTTGGCACGCAAATCAAGCTTTGCAGATTATAAAGTTTGAAGATAAAGGTACTTTTTTTTAATACCGCCAGAGGGCACTTTACCTAAAACTTAAAATTTATTTACATCATAACTTTTTTATTTTGATAGATATCTTAATGCTGGGGGCGCCATTTTATAGACAATCAAGAACCTAAAAATAAGGTTCTCTTTATTAAAGTCGATAAACCCAACCGTTTAGGCACCAACCGACATTAAAGTTTTCACCAATTTCAATCAAATTACCTACATACATACAGGGTCTCCAGTAACTTAACCGACAAACTTTACGGGGCGATTCTACAATGGAAAATAAGAAAAAACTTTATATAAACATATGTCCTAAACGTCTTAGTTTTTAAACTACAGGTTGTTAAAATTAAAAAAATAAGTTTCCGGTTAAACAGGAAGTTGTATTATAATCGTCTCTAAAGTTAAAGTCTTCGAAAAGAACCACTTTAAGCACTTTTAATTTTTGTAATGTTAATTTGTTTTCCCATAAAACTGCATTTTGTGCTGTCGTTTGGAAATTTTCAAACGCCATTTCCTCCAAAACCAAAAGAGTTAGGTTATAGACATATAAAAGATTTTATATCAGGAATGACCTATAGAATTCAAATCCTAAAAATATATAAGGTGTTCCATTAAAAATATTAAAGTTTATATCACTTCCGGTTAAACCGGAAGTAATTCATAGATGCTATTATGTCCTACATTGGCATCCTGTGAGACAATATAACGTCCCTAATTTTGAAAACTATACGATTGTCCTGAAGAAAATAAATTGCCGGATTGTAATTTCGTTGTCACCCGGTATACCTAAGTTTAACCGTTTTTTAGTTATTTTAAATTTTATGTCAAAAATGACGTTTGCAAGACATTGCTAAACCATCTTTTTTTTTTTTTTAAACAGAGTATTTAATATAAATTGAGGTTTGATATATTTGTTTTATATTTAGGTTGGTTTGGCTCTAAATACTAAGTGCTTTGGCCACTTATTATTATTTTGACAATTAATAAATACAGAGTGGTCAAAGGTAATCGTTTAAAATTATTTTAGCAAAAATACATGTGTTAACCATTTTATACCTTTAAAATTTATAGAAAGTACTTTGGAATATTTAGTTTGTAAATGTATAGCAAATCTTTGAAACTGTAGTCACAATGGTAATTAATACAGTATTAGAAAATAAAGTTATTTATCTTATATTAATTTAAAATGTACTAAGTATTGCAAAGTAACGGACAACTCAATCCAATACTCAGTACAAAATTACAAAATATGCAATATCTCAAGAACGGCTTAAAAGAAATACAAAGTATGATACATTTTTAAAAAGGTATTTATTTAAACATTTTAATAATTAAAAAGATTAAAATGTTTTTTATTTGAAATTTAAAATATAAATAAATAAGTCAAAAAGGCGTCAGCTAAAAAATAAAATAAAAAGCATATCTGCAATCTGCAAAAATACTGTAAAAATATTTTAAGAGAATTAAAAATCTGTAGAAATAAAAAAAAATATAAAAACAATTAAAGGACATAAACTAAGGCCCTGTTTCCACGGGCCACTTTTGAAGTTGATATGGGCCACAAAAAGTGGTTCTGACAGTACGGTGACAGAAGTTTAATTGTTGTTGTCAAAACGCCCGTGTTAAAAGGAGTAAAATTTTTGCATGTCCCCCATATCATTTTTAAAAAGTGGCTTGTGGAAACACGGCCTAAGACACACGCTGTGGTTTTTTACCAGTAAGTTTGGTTTAAAATTTAAGTCTTGCAGATAGGTGTCAGTTTTTCTCCAAGAGTTTGCTAAAAAATTTTTTTATTAATAAAAAGCACCCTACGTACTTTCTAATATTACAATCTGGTCAAAGTTGACCAATAAACAATTTGTCTCTAACCTAAATTACTAATGTCCTTAAAATTAATAGCTTACCCTAAGATGTCTCTTTTTTTTAATTAAAATAACGCACTTAACATAATATGCGGTACACGCACAAACACTATGCTCTGCTTTTCACAAAAGAAAAAACACTTAAACCAACTCAAAGGGCTTCTTCCGCTTAAGTCTTCTTACTAGGTCAGTGTTATCAAGGAGTTGGATGGCCTCGATATTCACATGATTGTAAAGTCGGTACAGGACCGGACCTAATACACTTCCTTAAGGGACTCCTGCTCTAATTTCTTTTAGGTTTGAATAAGTATCCTCCTGTTTAATTCTAAAATATCTTTCTGATATATAGGACTGCAAAATTTGCGAATATTGTTTTGGCAGAAAAGTTTTCAGTTTATGAATTAAGCCCTCATGCCACACTTTGTCAAATGCCTGTGCCACGTCTAGAAAGATGGCTGAACACACTTTCTTTTCTTCTAGCGATTTTTCAATAATATTAGTTATTCTATGCACTTGATCAATAGTGGAGTGTTTGCTTTTAAACCCAAATTGATGTCTTGGAATTAAGTTTTTGGCTTGAATAATAGGGTTAATTCTTTTAAGTAGTAGTTTTTCAAACAGCTTTGATATAACAGGTAATAATGATATTGGTCTATATGAAGAAACTTCATGAGGGGTTTTCCAGGTTTGGAAATCATTATTACTTCGGCTACTTTCCATAACCTTGGTACATATTTTAATCTGAAGGCTGCATTAATCAGATTGGTTAGTTTTACAATAGCCTTTCTTGGGAGTTTTGCAGTATTTCACCTCAGTTATTAAGTCATAGCCAGGAGCTTTTTTCGGGTCTATATTTTCTTTAATTTCATTTAATACCTCTTTAGGAGTAGTAGGTCGGATATTTTCTTCTTGTTGAGCTGGTTCTTCCCATATTGCTAAAAATGGCGTCGAATTTAGCTCACCTCCTGTACACAAAAGTAAAAGGTTGTAAAGTTAAAAATTTTAGACGAAATATTTAAATTAAAAGAAAATCTATAAAATATAAATAAAGCAGTCGCTAAAAAATCGCCGGACTTCTGTAAAACAAATCTTCCATAATGTTGGGAAAATTCCGCAGCTCGCTCGTGCATATGTTTAAATTAATTTTTCCACGGTTTTATGTATTTTTAGCGCATAAAAGAAAGACGTAAACCTGCAGTGGCAAAAGTAAGCGCTTTAAAGCTTTAATTATATTACGAAGTCCGAATTATAATGGCATTTTCCTTTGCGTTGTGTTTTAATTATTCCAGCATTTTGTTTTTGTTTTAATTTGTGCTTGTGTGGCATTAGGGATAGATTAGGGATGATATATCGCAGGGTCTTATTTCTTTTAATTTTTTAAGTAATTAAAAGACTTTAAGGGTAATCTGTATGTCCTTATGACTAAAGTTTTTTTATCTTTGGACAAACCACGAAGGCTTAAAGCCTAAATACTAACGTACCGTGGGTGTCTTAAGCGAGGTAAGAGGGAGTTTGTTGACACGGGACTTAAATACTTGAAGATTGGCTGCCGTGGCTATAGATACAATGTGTTTATGCCAGTTAAGGTTACTTTCAAATGTGACGCCCGCAAGATTAAAGGTGTCTTTGCTCTGTAAAACTTGGCCACTCATAAGTAGAGGATGAGTATTTGATGACTCTTTTCGCGACAAGGAACATGATTGTGTTTTGGATGCATTAAAATGGACGAGATTTTTGGCGCCCCAATCTAATATATAGATATCTGCATCGCTCTGCGTTTGTTTTCCAAGTCAGGTTTAGTAATGGGTTTAGAATCCTGAAAACTGGAGTGAAGGGTACTATCGTCGGCGAAACTATGAATGGAATTAGTTGTGGACGAGAGAAGGTCGTTGATGTAAAGAAGAAACAATGTTGGTGCCAGAACTGAGCCCTGAAGGACTCCAGCATTTACTTGGTGAAAGCTTGATGAATGGCCGTCCAGAATAACTGATATACGTCGATCAGATAGATAACTAGAGAGCCAAGTACAGAGTTTAGTTGAAAGACCATAGGAGGGAAGTTTATTAAGAATTGCGGCATGCCAGACCTGGTCAAAAGTTATTGGTATTGCAAATTTAAAGGAGTTTTTGTTGAGAAAATATTGGGGTCTTCGGAATGTGTTTTTGCTTCCGTTAGTTGGTTTGGCCAGGGAAAAAATTCTTTTAAACATGAAGTTCATGAGAAAACTTCATTGAGCCTTGTTAATGGATGGTTCAATATTTTTGTGCTTTTACGCATGCGTATGCGAAACATTTCTTTTCTGAACTAGGGCAGAAAAGTAAAATTTTTCACACGCGAGTAGAAAAAATAGTAAGAAATACAGGGGTTTTTAAATTAGGAGAAAGTTTTACATTTTTATTTTTTACCCTAATACTCATATTTCATTATAATAATGTACAGTATGTCTACGTAAGGTGGCGTCATATGGAAAACTTTTATTAATAATTTTACAAAAAAATATATTAATTATAAAATTATGCTTGATCCAAAACCTTAATTGCAACCATCGGATATAAAATTGCATTAGTCTTCTAGGAGGTATGGTCAAAAATTAAATTTTTGCCTAAAAGTAAGATGTTTAAAATTTAAAATTACTTTAAATATGCAGTTAAGTTAATTTATAAAACAAAAACTTTTTTTTATTTTTTTCTTCTGCGATAAACAAGAAAATTTAAGTTTCTACTAATTGCGTTGTGCATTTTTTTTGTTTTAATAACAATAAAATTTTTAATTTTTAATTTAAAATTGTCCTATAAAGTTCATAATCATAAAAGTATTGAACCAACCTACAAACCTAAATTATTACCATTATCACAGAAAAAAAATTCTTGTTAAAAACATGCATATTTAGAAATAATTTTTAATTTTAAACATCTTTTCCTGATAACATTTTTTATTATTTAGTCAAAATACAGTTACTTTACTCTTAAGCAAAAATTATATGTATTTTTGGTCAAACCTCTTAGATGACTGATACAATTTGATATCTGGTAATTGCTTTTAGATTTTGGTCTATGTAGAACTTTTATAAAAATAACTTTTTTTGTAAAATTATTAATTAAAAAGTTTCCCATATGACGCCACCTTACGTAGACACACTGTATTATCTTATTTTTAAAATAACAGGCTAAATAACAATCTTAAAAGTTGCTTTGTAGTATTAAATTAATATCGCTGGGTAAGGCATTTGGTATATCCTATTTTCAAAAATTATGATAAATAACAAAATTAATATGTAAAATTTATGTTTTGAAATTTACATTCTTTAAATGGCTTTCTCGTTTTTTTATACATTTGTGTAATCTGTATATAAATTTTTTTATAACGCGTTCTAACATTCCTGTTACAATATTATTTGTTTCTTCTGAAATGCGAATTTTAAGTTATTAAATTGTATGAGGGCGCCTTTCATAAACTGTTTTCTTTAAATATTACCAAAGGAAAAACTCAGTAGCCGTCAAATCGGGGAAATTAGCTGGTCATGTTGTGTCACCAACTTGCCCCTATTACACAAATAAGAAGAATTAAATTAAAAAGTAATTTTAGATTTTAATATTTTGTTTAAATATACAGTAAGGTCCTAAGGTCTGTCCTCTCCTTCCAAAATCTGTACCGTTTGGTATAGTTTATAAAATTGTATTTGCAAGGTTTTTTTTTGACTTATTAATGACAACTTTAAATGTCAATGTGACAGCTGGGTGCCATAATAGGAAAAAAATTCAATGAAAAAGGGGTTTGTGGCTCTTTACTTTAAAGCTCCTGGCAAGTACTTTATAACCCTAGAGTATGAAGTCAATACCTTCACCTACTACACGATATTGATACTTTAATAATTAACTAAGTACCTAATTTGGATCGTCATATGGTCATCTTACTGAAACTAATAAAGTTAGATATAAGGAAAGTAATATTTTTTTCCACGACCGTTAAAAATGCAGCTTTTGTAATCGTTAATATAAAGTTAAAGTACTCCATTACAAGTACACTACATACAGTGTTAAAAAAGTAACTTTATTAAACACTTTTGAATTAGTATTTTGTTTCCATGCCTACTACAATAAACTTAATTATCAATTTATGCAATGTAACAGTAAACGCGACATCAACTGAACCAAACGGTCAAGTTACCTTTGATTTCGTCATTATTTCTTTTAGTTCATGTGTCACTAGTTTTAAAATTTGACAGTTTGCAAATAAATTTAATAGAAATTATTTAAAATTAATAGTAATAATAAATTTAGACGACTAAAAAATTGACAAGGAATTCATGCTGTTTTAGTATTATATTATAAAGATGATAATTGTCTTTTATAAAATAAGAAGGCTATGATTTTTTGGTGCATTATAATGGCTGTGCTGCAAAAATTAAAATTAATAACTTAAGATAAATTAAACAATATAAAATGGTATTGTTGAAATTTTTATACGGTCGTTGAAAACATTTAGTATGTAACAAGTGCACAAAGTAATCCTTTTTTTACAAATAGGAAGTTTGACACCACGAGCCGTTAGGCGAGTGCGGAAATCCCATTAGTATTTAAAGTTCTTTACAAGATCTTTTATTGGACTTTTATTTCAGAAAAAGAACACTTTTGTCTTACTCTACGTATTATTACCCATATAACTATTAAAAAGATCTTTAAAAGAGCCTAATGAAAATTTCACATTAATTATATATAAATTACTTAATTTCGAATTCAAATTATGTATTCAGGTTGTAAATGATGTATGGCTTTTTGTACTAGGTAAAGCTATTGGGCTAGATAAATAAGGTTAAGTAAAAGCTAATAACATAGTATTTGCTTTATTTGTTTCAGGTAATATTGTATCTTTTATCTCTTATTATTTCAAGTAAAAGCATTTGCTTAGCTTTATTCACCTGACCCATTGTCTTTACATTCTAGGATTATAAAGTAGTACTTGGAAAAGCTTTAAAATAATGTTTTGAAAGACTCCGAAAAATAAATAAAAAGGCATTTATTTTTTTCCTAATAAGATGTGAATCCGTCACTATAACATTTAAAGTTGTCAAAGATAATATGTCAAAAAATGCCGCACTTATATACTATCTATCGTTCCAAATTTTAAAATCTACAAATAGAACAATAAGTCGTATGGGCTCCAATGTATCAAAAATTATCCTCATGAAATTTTGCAGAATCATGTTCAGATAAAATGCTGATTACGACGACTCATGTTACCAGCTTAGATTTTGTTAAACTGCAAGTGTTTTGACAGTTAAAAAACAATTTTTTTGCTTTAAATAAAATTTTATTTCATTTTATAAATAATTTTCACCGAATTTGACTCCTTAGATTATTTCAAAAATTAATATTTAGTAAGTTGTAACCATTTAAATAATTGAAAATAAGAAATCTAGTCAACTTTACCATTTAAATAATATTCTTAAACCTTTGTAACAATTTTAAAGTAAGCAATTTGACAATTTTGACTTCCTAGATATACCTTTTTATTTTTTTAACAAACTTTATTTTTTTGTTTTTAATCCCAAAAAAAATTTGCACTTTCCCTGTATAGATATGGTCTCAATATTGGGAATTCAAATTAAGGAGCACAGGGTTGCAATTCGGTCAAACAGCTTGATAAAAATGGGTATCTAGATTCAATTTGGTAAAGAATATTTACAGAAATTACCTGACTGGTTATTAAATTTCAAAAAAATATCAGGCATCATTGTCTGACAACCTAAATAACACAAAGCAGGATAATAGTCCAGTGTTTCGAGAAACTTCATATATAGCCATAAAGTGTAAGTTCTTCGTTATTTTGACTTGAACTGCAGATAATCCAAATCTGACTTCGCACGTTTTGCTTCATTTTCATTTTAAACGAAATCCGTGATGGCAACCACTTAAACGCTTAACACTAGTTGTAGTAACTATTTTCTTATTTTTTATTACATTCATCCCAAAAATCATAAAAAATCTTTAAAAAACAGAATATTAATTGCAAAAACAGAAAGCAAAACTTGATTATGAAATGTCATTATGTTCTAAATTTGCAACTGCAACGTTGCCAAGTCGCCTAATTTTGGTTTTCAATAAACAGCACCCAGATCAGTCAGGTGTATTTAAGGTTACCACGACAACTACCTTAGCCGAGACACCTTAGAGTCAACCTAGGTGCTGTTTATATGGATACCATATCTATACAGAGAAAGTGCCAATTTTTTTGGGATTAAAAACAAAAAATACACTTTGTTAAAAAATAAAAATGTATATCTAGGAAGTCAAAATTGTCAAATCGCTTACTCTATAATTGTTTAAAAGGTTTAAGAATTCTATAAAAATACACTTTGTTAAGAAAATAAAAATACATCTAGAAAGTCAAAATTGTTTATTTGCTTATTCTACAATTTTACAGAAGGGTCAAGAATTCTATAAAAAATACATCATGTCAAATTTTTCACATTGTCATAAATTATTTAAATAGTAAAATTAAGCTAAATTGCCAATTTCTAATTTTTTAAATGATTATAACTTAATAATTATTAATTTATTGAAAAAATGTAAAAAGTCATTAGTCAAAAAATAAAATAAAATTTCATTTAATGCATAATTTTTTTACTGTCAAAACAATTGCGGTTTAAAAGACTTCTGGCCAAAATTCGAGCTGGCATCATGGGTTGTCGTAATCAGCATTTTATTCTAAACATTTTTCTGCAAAAAAATTTAATTAGAATAATTTTTGATATATTGGCGCCCATACGACCTGGTCTAAAAAGGGTTTGGATTTTAGAAGGGAAACAGACTTTAGAGCCTCAATGTATTTATTTTTCTTTGGTTATAGATTTTTAGGTAAACCAGTTTCATATATTCTTTATATTACATTATTTTTGTATGATTCCATATTGTATAAAATGCAATTAAGAGAAGTATTTTAACACAAAATAAAAATTTAATAAAATAAAAGTTAAAACATTTTAAAAATAATTGAACAGCACGAAAGTGCACCCGTCAAAAAACAGGTTGGAATGCTCCAAACCAAATTTTCCACAAAGCCGGAAAATTCTCCAGCTTGTTTTGTGCATACGTTTTCATTTATTTTTCCTAAGTTTTATATATTTGTAGAGTATAAGCGTACAAAAACAAAAACCTGCATGTAAAGCAAAATTTATTGCATTAATTATATTACGAAACGCAAATAAAAATGGTCTTTTTTGTAACTGCTGCAGAGGGTACGCCGTATGTTTTGTCTTATTTCCTTATCAGGAAAAACTTATGGTTTTATAAGTGAAGATTGTTTAAAAAGATGTTGATCATTTATTTTTCCTAAGTTTTATATATATTTGTAGAGTATAAGCGTACAAAACAAAAAACCTGGATGTAAAGCAAAATTTATTGCATTAATTATATTACGAAACACAAATAAAAATGGTCTTTTTTTTTTTG
Source organism: Listronotus bonariensis (assembly GCA_014170235.1). Classification (NCBI taxonomy): domain Eukaryota; kingdom Metazoa; phylum Arthropoda; class Insecta; order Coleoptera; family Curculionidae; genus Listronotus; species Listronotus bonariensis. The sequence continues at coordinate 91,973 of JACEGR010002909.1, forward strand.
TAACTGCTGCAGAGGGTACGCCGTATGTTTTGTCTTATTTCCTTATCAGGAAAAACTTATGGTTTTATAAGTGAAGATTGTTTAAAAAAGATGTTGATTGTTTAAGAAAGAAGATTGATAAAATTTGTTTTTGTAGCGTAATGTTTTAATATCTCTGCAAAATGATTTATTTTGTGGGTTGATAATCATTTTTTTTTATTTATAGTTAGAGATTCCTGGATCATTTTTACCATTTATTACCAACAAGCTAATTTTTCGTGAGTAACTTTATTTTGACGAGACGCCCAACTTTTTCCCTTACAACAATTTTAGTTGGTGGTAGCTTACAGGGTTAGCAGGAATTAAGTGTGATGATTTGACAGAATATCAAAAATTTATTACTAACAGGGAATTTCTGCTGTTAATTTTTAAGATTGTTCTCTTAATAAACCAAAAAAATATTTGTCCTACAAAATGAAAGGTTTACTCAAAGAGTCCTTTACCACCAACATGTATGATTAACGATGTCGTGAAAAATACCTACTAACCAGCTGATTCTTTTTTTTTTGTTGAATAAATATTTTTTATACAGCATGTCTTCGGAAGTTCTTAACAAATGGCAAACTTTTTAATTAATAATTTTACGAAAAAAGTTATTGTTTATATATAAGTCCTGCTTGATGAGGAAATACATTTCCACAAAAATGTTTGAAGGTTGGATGTACAGGGTTGCTTAAAAATTACTTGTTTTCAAATTAAAATACAGGTTATTTTCTAAGTACGGTACCAAAGTTCAAAGGGTGATTTCTTATGTCATTTTATGAAGAAAAGTTTCTATAAACATATGTCCGGAGTTGCTTCGTTTCTGAGATACAGGGGTTAAATATTTTTTAAAGGTCTCTTTGTTTTTAAATATCTTAAATACGAAGCCAGATACAAAAAAATGTACTACACCAAAAGTTGTATTTTTAGTTGCTTTAAAGGAAAAAATATAAAAACTGCATAAAAAGCCAGTGGCGTACATTTTTCTCTCAATAATATTGGCTGTTGTGCCCACTGTGCGCCACTGGCTTTTTATGCAGTTTTTATATTTTTTTCCTTTAAAGCAACTAAAAATACAACTTTTTGGTGTGATACATTTTTTTGTATCTGGCTTCGTATTTAAGATATTTAAAAACAAACAGACCTTGAAAAAATATTTAACGCCCTGTATCTCAGAAACAAAGCAACTCCGGACATATGTTTATAGAAACTTTTCTTTATAAAATAATATAAGAAATCACCCTTTAAACTTTGGTACGGTAGTTTGGAAATAAGCTTTATTTTAATTTGGAAACAAGTCAATTTTAAGCCACCCTGTACATCCAACCTCAAATATTTTTGTGGAAATGTATTTTCTCATCAAGCAGGATTTTTTATGAAGAGACACTTTTTTCATAAAATTAATAATAAAAAAGTTTCCCATTTGTTACGAACTTCCGAAGACACGCTGTATAATTTAACACACACATTGTCATACAAATTGCGAGGTGTGTCATCCTGGTTTTTAAATATTTATCAAATCAACATATTTAATTCCTGCTACCCCTGTATGCTACAACAAACAAAAATTGTAGTAAGAAAAAGTTGGGCGTCTTGTCAAAATAAAGCTACTTATAAAAAAAATAGCTTGTTAATAATGAATGGTAAAAATGGTTCAGGGATTCCTAACTATTAGGATAATATTTGTTTTTGTAGCGTAATGTTTTGATATCTCGGCCGAATTTTTTTATCTTTGGACAAACCACGAAGGCTAAAAGCCTAAATACTAACGTACCGTGGGTGTCTTAAGCAAGGGAGTTTGTTGACGCGGGACTTAAATACTTGAAGATTTGGGGGAAAGAAAGACCTCCGCGGGTAGCAGGTTCCACAATCTAGAAACTCTAGGGATAAAAGAACGAACAAAGTGGGAAGTTCGGGGCCGGTCCAGTTGGACCGTATAAGGATGCATACGCGCGGAACCACGAGTTTCTCTGTTGGGAATCGTGAGTGGAGGAATTATACTGGACAATTCTTCAGAGCAGAAGCTATGGAAGTACCTATAAAAAGCGATAAATCCCCCACAGCCCGACGGTGGGCAAGAGAAGGAAGCCTTTCTGTAAGTGAAGGATCATTAATGAGACGAATAGCTCTTCTTTGAATAGAATCAAGAATGCTCAGGGTTGTGGGGGACGCCATGCCCCAGATATAAGAAAAATATTCCAAGGGAGGTCGGATTTGGGACACATATAAAGTGTATAAATTAGAAGCAGAAAAATACTTTTTGGCTCGAAAGAGAAATCCAAGGTTTTTTGAAGCTGCCATGGCTATAGATACAATGTGTTTATGACAGTTAAGGTTACTTTCAAATGTGACGCCCACAAGATTGAAGGTGTCTTTGCTCTGTAAAACTTGGCCGCTCATAAGTACAGGATGAGTATTTGAATTTTTGGAATTGATAATCATATTTTTTTATTTAGGAAAAACATCATTTCTTTTGTTATATTTTTATTTTTCAATTTTTTTTTACAAAATTTAAAATTTTATTTTACCACTTAACGCTTCTTTTATAAAAAGGATTTTCCATTTCAAGGGTCTTAAATTTTATAAAATAATATTCTGGATATTTTCTAAGTAACATTCCACTGCAAAGAAAGTTTAAAAAACCTTTTCGTTATGCAAAATATTACAGTGCCTGGGCCAGTAATAAAATGGACTTCATAATAAAAACCCTTTAAAATCCTTTTAGGAGGGTTTCTTTTGACGAGTCTACCACGAATATTCATACCGTCATATAGAAGCAGCGTTTTCCCGGCCTGTCAATGTCAAATACTTCGAGTGACCGGACTGGGCGAACGCGTTACTTTTTGTGGGTCAAGTTGATCACAATGTTTTATATACCATTTTTAAACAATATGCCAATAATCGTATGGGTTACTGTCATGAAACCCGCCTAGTCTGATACCGAAAACATGTGTTTGAGTCCTATGGCTTTCAACAAACAAATAATTTTTTGTTTAATTTTGATACACCTTGATATTCCTAAATAGGTTGGATGTTTATAGTCCAAGAGCCCGTAAGAGGCAGACCTTCGTTATTTTTCAAAAGCTGAAAGTTTCTTAGCGCATGATCCCAACAAAGATAGAAGCCATGGAAGAGTATGAAGTTTGACTCATAACACCTTTGGCAGGTATCAGGTACCAACGGTTAATTAATTGAAACTTAACTTTCGTCAGTTTGTAACAGCTTATTTTATATATGTTACTTACGGTATCTATAGAAATATATTTTCTTAGTTACTAGACGGTTTTGATAGTTTCAACTCCTTGGCAGACAAACATTTTGGGGTGGTTCAGTGGTTTGAGGAACAACAATATTTCTATTTAACGCAAGATATGCAAAAAGTCTTTTATAAAAGTTGTATTCTTTTCAAATAGGCATGTCCTAAAAATATTTCAATGTATACAGAGTGACCCAAATAGGAAAAAAACTACTAACCTTACAACAACAAATTTTATTTGGGACATTTTGTATAAATCTAAATATATTTAAGAAATATTCATTTGGAAATCCTACAACTTTTATTTAAAACTTTTGGCATATCTTGTTAAATACCAGAAGTATTAGACATCCTGGAATCACTGGGCCAACCCAAAATGTTTGTGTGTCTAAGTAACATATATAAAATTCACCTTTTACAAACAGACGAAAAGTTAAAATTCAATTAATTTACTTTTAGTATCTGGTACCTGCCAAAGCCACTATAAGTCAAACTTAATACTCTCTCATAGCTTGTACCTTTGATATGAGCATGCGCTCAGAAACTTTTAGCTGTTACCAAATAACAAGGTGTTGCTTACGGGCTCTTACTATATTAGAACATACATTTATAAAAAGTTTTTTAGAGATAAGAGTCGCCCCCTAAATTTGTTAGTAGAGTTTCTGGACACCTTGTATAATATATAAGGTATAAATTAATAAATTTTGAGTAGATTATTAATATTTATCTTAGCCTCCCAAAACCACCAAAGCCCACTAAATTATTTGGGCAAACTTTCGGAAACTCTGGAAACTAAATAGCGAGTTAACAGCCCGTGGTGAAATTAAAATTAATTAGTTTAATTATTATTGGCTTACGATTTACCAAATACCTAATAAAATTTTAAACCGAAAACTGTATTTAAGAGTAAAATACACTTGATTGGGTGGTTTTTAAGCCTTTTAGATTTAATTTTAGTAATAAATATTTTAGGGGAATATCAAACACCTTTTTATTTGTATAAAAAGTATTTAGTAACTTAAAAAGCAGTAATTGGGAATTTAAATTAAGGAGCACAGTGTTGCAATTCGGTCAAACAGCTGATAAAAATGGGTATCTAGTCTCCTCCGTGGCGCACTGGACAGAGCTTTGATCTACGAAGCCAGAGGTCACCGGTTCGATTCCCAGCAGGGGAGACATATATAGGTAGTAGTTATTTAAAAATAACGACCGTGGTGGCACTACCGCGTTGTCTAAAAGGTGCTGTGAAATGCATAACTGCATGTTTCAGTGCTTGGACAACGTTGACGGAAGAGGGGGAACGATGGGTTAAACATCTAATAACCCGACACCCACGGTACTCTGGTATTTAGGCATATGCCTTCGTGGGATGTCAAAAAGATAAAAAAATTTGGCGAAGAACATTTACATAAATTACCTGATTAATTATTAAATTTCACGAAAAACATTAGGCATTATTGTCAGACAACCTAAATAACAAAAAGCAGGATAATAGTCAGTGTTTCGAGAAACTTTATATATAGCCATAAAGCGTAAGTTCTTCGTAATTTAGACTTAAACTGCACATAAACCAAAAGTAACTTCGCACGTTTTGCTTCATTGCTGAATTTTTAACAAAATTCATGATCAGCATCCACTTAAACGCTTCACACTAGTTGTAGACTAACTATTTTCTTATTTTTTAGTACATTCATTCGTATAAATCATGAAAATTCTTTAAAAAATAGAATATTAACTGCAACAACAGAAAGCAAAACTTGAATATGAAATGTCATTATGTTCTAAATTTGCAACTGCAACGTTGCCAAGTCGCTTAATTTTAGTTTTAATACTACCAGACGATATACATTAAACTGATTTAAAAATTTCCACTATTTTTTCCTTTTTAATTGTATCAAGAATATTGTTAAAAATGATAAAAAAAATCCTGTGAAAGCCTTGCTTTTAATAATAATATTAAGATATTCCGCATATTGAATTTTAATTGTTTGTATGATTAACATGGGAAAGCTTTTTTTTAAATTTAGAATTTTAAAAATATTCAAATTGAATAAATTATGCATTACATTACACTTTGAAACAAGGTCCCTCACCTAAATTTAATTATTTAAACTCTGCAAACAATTACTGTTATGATTTTTTTACAGTAATAGTTTTTAATAAAAAATGTTATTTTAAAAAGCTTATGCTATTTTATATTTTTTGAATAATACCGCAAATACGACGGTTATATTAGGTTAGCATTTATATAAATGTTAGTATTTATATAAATGCTAACTTCGTTTTCTCAACGTAAATAAATTACACAAAATAAACTGTCCCTTTTGATTTATGAAACCCACTGTTATTATAAATCCATTTTCAGTGTCTGGCGGTTTCTGATTTATTATTAAATTATTGTTACGGTTTCCACGTTTGTAATTTAGTTATTCTTTATTAAAATATAAATGCAAAGTCAGGTTAACTAAAGTAAGTTTAATGAGTGCAACATAAAGAAAATATAGTAGAGGCAGTATGTGGGTAGCAATAAAAGGATTATTGTTTATTAAAAAAAACAATACAATAAAGTTAATAGACTAGTTTGATTAAATTAAATGCTTTATTTTATTACGTATAAGTAAATGCATGTAAATGACCTTAATTCTTATAGCTTTTTAGTTAAATAATGAATAAATTAATTATTAAAAGGTATACTTCCGATTTATTATTAAATTATTGTTACGGTTTCCACTTTTGGAATTTGGTTATTCTTTATTAAAATATAAATGCAAAGTCAGGTAAACTAAAGTAACTTTAATGAGTGCAACATAAAGAAAATATAGTAGAGGCAGTATGTGGGTAGCAACAAAAGCATAATTGTTTATTAAAAAAACAATACAATAAAGTTAATAGACGAGTTTAATTAAATTAAATGCTTTATTTTATTACGTATAAGTAAATGCATGTAAATTACCCTAATTATTGTAGCTTTTAGTTAAAATATGAATAAATTAATTAATAAAAGGAATACTTCTGATTTATTATTAAATTATTGTTACGGTTTCCACTTTTGGAATTTGGTTATTCTTTATTAAAATATAAATGCAAAGTCAGGTAAACTAAAGTAACTTTAATGAGTGCAACATAAAGAAAATATAGTAGAGGCAGTATGTAGGTAGCAATAAATAGATAATTGTTTATTAAAAAAAAACAATACAATAAAGTTAATAGACTAGTTTAATTAAAATAAATGCTTTATTTTATTACGTATAAGCATAGAGTAAGGAAATTATAAGAGTTATGGAATAGCCGATTTAAGGACAGGTCATGCGAAAACTCCCAATATAATTTTTTTCGTTTCTCGTTGAAATACCGCCAGTTAGTCATTTCAGTAAGCTTACGTGTCTCCCCACCGCTGATGTTACACGAGGCGAGGCTTCGACCGACGCATTTAAAGTGTAAACTGGAAAAATGACAAGCCTGCCGCAAAAGCGGTACGAAAATTTTAGCATGCCATGGTTTCTCTTATCCGTAGGTATGTTACTTTATGGTATAAGTAAATGCATGTAAATTACCTTAATTCTTGTAGCTTTTTCGTTAAATTATGAATACATTATTTAATAAAAGGAATAATTCTGATTTATTATTAAACTATTGTTACGGTTTCCACGTTTGTAATTTGGTTATTCTTTATTAAAATATAAATGCAAAGTCAGGTAAACTAAAGTAAGTTTAATGAGGGCAACATGAAAAAAATATAGTATTCCAATTAGCACAGTACGTACAAAGTACGTGCATTTAACATCCATTTTATGTCGTTACGTCCAGGGATCTAAAATGTACGTCTTATGTATGTACTTTAAAGTACGTCTTATGTATGTACTTTAAAATACGTACATTAGACGTACATTTTAGAACCATCTTACCTCTTATATATGTACTTTAAAGTACGTACATAAGACGTACATTTTAGAACCATTTTACGTCATTACGTCCAGGGATCCAAATTGAACATTTTATGTACGTATATCTAATACATCTTATGTATGTACTTTAGGAAACCGCTTATATACGTACATTTACATCTTATATATACAGTGTGTCTAGGTAATTATAAGTTGGCGTCATATGGGAAAATGTTTTATTATTAATTTTATGAAAAAAGTTATTCCTTAAATAAAGTTCTGCATAGTCGAAAACCTACTATAAAAACAATTTTTATTTATGAAATTATATCTTTTTAAAATATGTCTTGCAATAAGCTTAAAAGCAAACACAGAAAAAAATTTGGTATGTATTTTCAAAAATACGTCAAAAACCATATTTCTGTTTTTGGGCTTATTTTACTTGTGGAAGAGTAAGCAAAGATTTTTTATATTAATTAGCTGCAACTATCTGCAAGTTTTTATAAAGTTTAATTGTTAGGTACGGGAAGTCCGGAAAATAAAAAAAACAAATAAAAAGTTTAAAAAACCCCTAGTTTACCAAAATTGGTTAGTTTAGATGTTATTATTATTTAACTTAGTATTTGTTAATGTTGTTGCGTAATTGTAAGTAAATAATATAAAAAGTTATTTAAAAAAAACATATTTTGTTTATTTATAGAGTGCCTCTTATTTACTAATGAGAACTTCCCATTTGTAAAAAAATCGAAATGCACCTAACTAGTAGCTTTTTATAACTTTCATCCTTTTATAATTTAAAACGATCTTTACTTAAAAACAAATTGCTTAATTCGTGAAATAAGCTGTTTTGTTACATTGGGAGGGGAAGGTCATGGTTAGTTCTTGTTAGTTAAAACTTTTTAATAAAGCGACAAAAAATTTAACTAATCAGAACTAAATGTGACCACCCCAATGTGACAGTAATATTTATTGCTTATTTCACGAATTAAGCAAAATTTTGCTGAATTCATGTAATAGAAAATTACACAAATTCGGCCTAACATATACAGTCTTTTAGAATGACACAATATATGTATATTACACTTGTGTTGTATAGTTTTTTTAATTTAATTAAGATATTTGCTGCGCACTCAGCCAGCGCTGGCCATTGTACGCAGATCCCATTTACAGGGGGATATCTTTTAGAGTGTCGGTACTTTGTCCATGTTGTATAGTACGTTGCAATACAAGTGTGATTTAAGGTATTTTCTTTGAATGAAAAGAGGGTGCTATTTGCTATTTTTACATGTAGTCGTAACAAAATATTATTTACATACGTATTTTAAGTGGTAATATAGAAAAGCAAGTTCATACAAATATTTAAATATTTTAGTTTCTAAGCTAAGGCTTTAAAATATAAAATTTTATGTTTTGTAAAGGGTTTGATTGTTCGAAAGCTGATTAAAATTTAACTACGAGCAAACTAATTTAAAGCCGGGTACAGAGGCAGTATATTAGCTTTGAACATTGAAATTTAAACACGAATTTTAGCCAACAAATTAGTCGCTTGATTTCGGTAGTTTTTAAATATTTTTTTTATTAATTGTACTAAAAGTTTTAATATACTGAAATTAAAAAGGAAAAAATATTGCGGTTAAAAGTTATTTAAATACTAATTATTAAATGCAGCGCACACCAAAAGCATTTATTAATGCGCTTTTGACTGTTAAATAACATATTTATTGTAAATAAAAAATTAAAATTCGAAACGGTCTGTAGTTGGATAACCATGGTTATTTAAAAAAAGTAAATTAAGAAACATATAGGGGTCGAATAAGGCCACAGTATAAAATTAGTTTTGCCTATACAGGGTGTCTCAAAAAAGTGTAACGTGTCAAAGTTATATATTTTTAAATGGAACACCCTACATTTTATGACGGTTTTAGATTCTACTTAAAAAATAACTTAAGTTTGTTTATAGTACTTAGTGTCTAATTTTATTTCTTTAAAGAAATACAGGGTGTTCCATTTAAAATAAGAGAGTTTTGCTATTTGATTTCCTGAAAAGTGTTATTTTAAAGTTTAAAGTGTTAATAGTGATATCACAAAAACAAACGAACAAACTTGAGTTATTTTTTAAAGTAGAATCTAAAACCATCATAAAATATAGGCTCTTCCATTTAAAAAATATAATTTTGATACGTCATACTTTTTCAAGACACCTTGTAAAGGCTTAACTAATTTTATGCCTTATTCGACCCGTATATGTTGTCCAATCTACTTTTTTAAAAATCCCTATAATTATCCAGCCACGAACCGTCGAATATGGTGAGCCACCCTATATATATATATATATATATATATATATATATATATATATATATATATATATATATATATATATTTATATATATATATTTATTTATCAATTTTAATTGTGCGTCATGCGTACCTATAGGGGAAGCTTTAGACCCTGTGTGCATGCGGCGGCCACAGTTGGCGTCGATTTTTATGGATATATATTCTGGTCTGGAGTACAACTACACTTCGTAGAGATGTTCCGTCGATTTTCTGATTTTAATTATTTTAATAATATTTATTTTGTAGTGCTAAGAAACTAATTTTCATAAAACGTGGACTTTGCGCTCCTGACCCGGTACAACTTTTTCCAAGGAAAAGTTTGGCAGTTAACTGTTAAATGCAATTATTTAATATCAATTTTGTACTGTAGTATACGAGGTGTCTAAAAACAATAAGGTATAAAAAAATATTAAGAAGTTAAATAAAATGGTACATATACAAACTTTCATTTGCAAGAAAAACTTTTTTTAAAATCTTTTATGCAATAAAAGAGAAAATTTAGGTTGGTACATAAGTGCATACCAATTTCAAAATATAATATGTAAAGGAAACTTAAAAACTGTCAAAATAGCGCATATTAAAAAAGATTTTCATATGGTGCAAACCTAAGTAGACACACTGTATATTTAATCCATTAAATGAAAACTGTACTCAACGTTGAAGGTACTTATAAAAGTACAGCCCTATTTTGAATTAGTTTGTAGCAATAATTTTAACGGTAAAGCACTGTTACTTAGACAGAACTTAGTTTTATCCTTATTAGTCTAAAACAAAATTACATAACTTTCACGAAACATACAATTTCTACACCACCTTAAGCATAAATTTTGCCATTTGTTTCGAGTGTTAATTCTTAGCAACAGCCATTTTGTGAAGGACGGTAAATTTGTATAATAAAGTTAACCTATTTTTATTATTTGGTGGTTACAATGTGTTTCTGGCATCTCTTATTAATTAGTATCACATAAATAAAAGTAAATGGGAGTCATAGTTCATCAAATTATTTTTTTTATAGAATCGCAACTGGGTGTTTTCTAACTATTGTATAAAACTTAAGAGGGTTATTTTTTATGTATTTATTTGTAAAAAAGTTCCTATAACTATATGTCCGGAGTTTCCTATTTCTGAGATAATGGGATTTAGGTCGATCTTTTATAAATATCCTAAAAACCCCTTAATTGATTTAGTTAAAATTTAGTACACCTAGTAAATACAAAAGAGAAATATTCCTTTTCGATTGTTAAAAGAAGAACTACAGTTAGTTTGATAAGACCTATAAGGTAGGCGAAACGCGTCACTGGAGAGGGTGCCGGTGAATGACATGAAAAGCAGGAGTTCTTCTTTTAACTGTCGAAAAAGGAGATTTCTCTTTTGTATATATTTACGACAGTAAAAAAATATTTCCATTTATTTTCTTATATCTGTCTTTCCAACTCCCGGTAAAAGAAGATTACCTATATCCTACCGTCGAACAGGGAAATTGTTCTTTTAAGATACTGTACTACTGTGTTAAGAAGCTGTACCTAAATTAAAATTATGAGGTAGAGTGGCGTCCCAGTAGGCACCACAGTCAGTATTATTGAATTAAAAATGTAACGTCACTAACTGTTTATCGAGTTTTTATATTTTTTTCGTTTAGGCAACTAAAGGTACGACTGTTTGGAATCTTATATTTTTTTCGTATCTGGCTTTGTTGCTGAAAAAAATAAAGCCACTTTAAGTCAATCTAAAAGTATCCATAAGCAACATAAAATTAAGGCCAACATTTAAAAATGGACCAGTTCGACCTTATTAAATAGGCAAAATGACGATTTTCAATAAAATACAAGAAATAATTTTTAATATAAAATTAGTGCCATTTTATAATACGGTTTTTTATATACTTATTAAAAAGATTAAACAACCAAAAAGTTTAAAGTGTTTGACAAGAAGTAAAATCTTTATCCATTTAGTAAGTTTATTTTAGATAATATTGGATTTTCAGAGACCTTCGTGTAGTTCACGATTTAGCGGGGTGCACGAAAACACTTGTTTTGATTATACCTTAATAAAATTCTCTCACTTTTGCTAGAGTCTCAGCTTTACCTCTAAATGTGTCAATTACCATTGTATTGTTTAGGAATGAGTTTAGAAGATTAGTACTTATTATAAATTTTGAATTAAAGTAACATTTATTTAAAATTTTACCAAGAAAAGCAAGAGCGGGGAAAATGGGATATAGAGTTTTGAAGGCGCATACTGTAAAATTTATCGTCTGTAAAGTTTCATTTTGCATGTGTAAGTAGGTTATTTATTTTATTATTACAATTTGCATAGAAAAATGCCGTTACTGCTCAATGAATATACACAACGAACATTAGGGATGTTTAACATAATGCTAAAAAAACCTGATAAACAACATAATTTTTGTTATTACAAATTTTAATAACTTTTTCTAATATAAAAGTCCATATAGGTATAAAGAAAATAATAATAAATTTAATGTATTTATTGATATAGTACTCCATCCAAGCATACCATTTTGCTTATGGTTACTTATTCTGTTGTGTTACCGCATCCTTTAATTTACTGTGTTTCTTCGTCGTGTCAGTAAATCAATTTAATTATTATTATATGTATACAGGTGAGAGCCAAATGAACATCCTATCAAATAATTTAAATTACAATTTTTACAAGGGAATTAGATTTTAAAGCCCCACCTTTTCTTAATATTTTCTTTTTTTTTTATTATATCAGCACCTTTATTCTAAAAAGAAATACAAATTTTTAATTATTAAAATTTGTGAATCGGCTTATTTTATTTTTATTTTTAATAATATAAAATCATTAAAAATATTAGTTTGTTAAGTTGGTGTTACAGCTATCAAATCAGTATTTAGATTTTTGTTATCTTTTAAGCTATAAAGGGTACGACCTTAGGTACGACAAAAATATATGTAAAAAACACCCTGTTTAATATATCACCAGTAAAAAGACCTTTTTAAAGACCTTTAAAAAATACCACATTTGTCATAGTTATCTTTATTAGTTTCAAAAATATGACCATTTAACCCTAATATAATAGCAATACTGATTAAGGAAACATATTTTGGGATATCGGCCAGTAAAGCAACAACAAAGGATGTATGTGACTAATCCAATCAGAAATGTTTACATGCACAATTTTTAAAACACAAAACACCATAAGATCTTAATTAACAAAAACAACACCATTCAACTTAAATAAAAAAACAAAAAATGTTATTTATAAAGCCTTTTGCGAATGCAATAGGTTTTATATAGGTGAAACTTGTAGACCATAAGCTAAAGCATAAAAAACACAGATCATATATTAAAAAACACAGAATTACATAAGTCAAAAACCTGGCAACACGCATTTCATAATAATCATAGAATAAATGGGATGCTTCGAGTATTTTAGCAAAGGAAACTTTTTCTAAAAAACGCAAAATTCAAGAAAGTGCGTATATATTATTAAATAAAGATAATTGTGTAGCATCAATTTCAGTTAATTTAAATAATACTTGGTTGCCTTTGCTCGATACTGAAGTATCTTCAGGAAAACTAAAAATCAACGTACTCATTACCTATTTTGTATTACAAATAATAGATACACCAGTTATATATGTCACTCATGACACAAATGTCAAACTTTTTTCAGCTTGCAATATTAGAAAGCCTAAAATTTAAAACATTTTTAATTTAAATATTAGTTAACTTTTATTTTTACCTTAATTTTAACTTGACAACGGTGGCAGACTTGCCACCAAAACGTCGTTTTTAATTAGATTTTTGGGTTTTTGAGGGGTTTTTCTTTATTTTGTTTTAGGCGACCGGCCAGTTCATAGGGGTCAATAGGGCTGAACAGGGTCAGCTCGTATAGCCTGGGACCAGGACCGAAGCGGTCCCATTCTTTCCAGGCGTGTACCCAACAAAAAGATCATCCAATGCATACTCACGTTAGATTGTCTCTTTTTCCCACATTGTCCATGTGTTAAGTTATTTAGCTGATACGGTATAGAGTACAGTTTAATTAAATTGCATTGTTTGTTTAAGTTGGTATTTTCTTTAAGAACAAAGTAACTAATATTATTAAAGAAAATGGTAATAAAAGATGGGTCTTTAAAATCCAATTAATACACTGGTAAAAAAACTGTGACGTTAAATTATTCCTCAGGGTGTTTAAAAATATTGGTTAAAAGGCAACGTTTGGTCTACCCTGTATAATGCCTAATCATATAAAACTTTTTGCAATCCCCATATTAAATAATACGTTTAATGGAAGGAGCTACAACCGGATTAACCAAAAAGTAATTAAAAATTGAATTTGGACAAAACTTTTGTTTTTAGTCTGTTTTTTTTTGTCCAGAGTATATTTTCATTTTCAAAAGGTAATTTAATTTATTTTTATTATTGTGTCGCATATTAAATATTAAATAAATAAACTATTTTACATATATTCGCATCTGGGACTGGCACCCTCCTCATTATTTAACAACGTAAATCTGCTAAGTAGCCTATCTTGTCTTATCTCACTCCTAACATTGTGACATAAAATCTTCCCGGCTAATGCAAATTAAATGTTTTGTCTCGTGTATTCATTTCATCCCCAAAACTTTAAAAGCTTCTTTTCTCATGGCAATTATTGCCACTGCAGGATTTCTTTGGATCATTATGAAAAAGAATTGACGACCTTAAGCTGCCATTAAAATCCGTTATTGCCACTTCCGCGCAGCAATTTACATACGTCTTTTGTGTAAAGAAATCTTATTTCTCTTAAAATAACACAATGGCTAATGTTCATAATAACAGGCTATTTTATTTTGGGCCTGTTCTAAAAGTACAAGAGTTGGCAGACATTTTAAAGTAGGCATTTAAGGAATTATAAGAACGTGTTTAATAGGACTCTCGTAATATCTAAATACAAAAACGCACACCTGGGTATTTTTTTTAATATTTAAAATTACTATAAAGAAAAAATATTTAGAAACAAATAAAACTGTAAAATATACAAACTTTCATTTACAAGAAATTTTTTTTATTTTTTATGCGATCATAGTGATAATTTAAGTTTTTACATTAGTGCATACCTATATTAAAATGTATTATGTAAAGGAACCCTAAAAGAAATGGTAAATTAGCGAAATGTCACATGTTAAAAAAAAATTCATATAGTGCAAACTTAACTAGACACACTGTATATTTAATCCATTATATAAAAAGTGTACTCAACGATGAAGGTACTTATAAAAGTGTAGCTTTATTTTGAATTACTTTGTAGCAGCAATTTTAACGGTTAAGCACTGTTACTTAGACAAAACTAAGTTTTACCCTTACTGGTTCAAAAACAAAATTACATAACTTTCAAGAAACATACAGTTTCTACACCACCTAAAGCATAAATTTTGCCATTTGTTTTGAGTGTTGATTCTTAGCAACGCCTATTTTTCTATGGGCGGTAAATTTGCATGATAAAGTTAACTTATATTTTTTAAATATGTGGTTTTCACAATGTATTTAAATTTCTAGTATCTTCTATTAATTAGTATCACATGAATAAAAGTTCATCATAAACCCTAAAAGTATGTCTAAGCCCCATTCAAATAAGTAAATGAGAGTCATAGTTCATTAAATGATTTATTTTAATAGAATTGTATACAGGATGTGTCCTTACTTTAGTATAAAACTTTGGGGGTGATTTCGCTTTTAGTTTCATGTAAAAAATTCCAATAACTAAATGTCCGGACTTGTTTCATTTCTGGAATACGAGGCGTTAAAGTTAAAAAAATCGGTATTTTATAAATATTCTAAATACTCGTTAATTAATCGATTTTGTTGAATTTTGGTACACCTAATAAATATTATGAGGTACTTGTTAAGCCGTTTTAGTAGGCATCGCATATTTTTTCCGTTTAGGCAACTAAAAGTAGGACTTTTTAGTATCTTTTTGTTTTTGTTGTTAAAAAATCATTCTTAAAAGTATCCATAAACCACATTAAACAAAATCCAACGTTAAAAAAATTCCAATTTTGACCTTATTAAATAAGCAAAATGACGATTTTTTATAAAATGCACGACAACTTATTTCTTTTAAGTCAAAAAAATGTTTTTTCTTTGGTTTTTATATTATTTTGTAAAGATATTTTTATCTTGGCAATTATTGTCACTGTAGGATTTCTTTGGATCATTATGAAAAAGAATTGACAATCCTAAACTGCCAATAAAATCGTTTATTGCCACTTCTGCGCGGCAATTTACATACGTCTTTTTTGTTCTTATTTCTCTTGATATAACACAATAGCTAATGTTTAAATTACGGGCTATTTTATTATAGGGACTGTTTTAATAGTGAATTGAAATGTGCGTGTTCAATGAATTTGCCCTTACTCTGAGCGATCAGCTCCCGCACTCTATAAATCGATAGGAAGAAAAATAGGCAGGAAAGAAATTTCCTTTCCATTTCTTGTCTTTACTCTTCAGCATTCTTTCAAAATAGTTCGTTAATCTTCGACATTGGAAACATAAGACTACTGGACCTGAAAATGTTGGCTTCTTGTGGAAAAATTCACCCTTTATTTAAAAAGCTTTTGTTATTTCTTAAAATATATATGTTTTTTTAACTTATGTTTTATAATAATTTATTAAATTCAATTTATTTTGCATATTTACTTATATTTTAATCGTCCAGGTTCATTAAATTTTAGGATTTTAATAGTTTGTCTTTTGCCTAATTAAAATTTATCTAGCTTTTTCTATTTTGTATAAAAATTATAGAGTAGAAAAAACCGCGACAAAATTTATAAAAAGGAGAGAGTTAGCGGGATAATATATAATATAATATTATTATACCCTTTGTATTAGCAAAATTTGAAATTCGGCAGTGTTTTAGATTGCATGGATTTCATGAAATAATTATTTAATGAGCCTAAACCTCGTCTAAATGTTAAAGTTGAAACAAAATACAATATAACAACATATCAAAAACGAATATATTATTTCTACAAAACACTTGTTTATTATTGCGATCACAAACTGCAATGTCGTCAATGTTCCGGCAAACACCCGCTTATAAAAGAAATTAAACATCCAGCAGGTAAAAAGAGCGAGATCACTTTATACAAAACGCCATACAATAGAACAGAACATAACCAAATCGCCTTTCTATTTCCAGGCGTTTGTGTTGCCTATTCGTGAATGCGGAACAAGCCGAAAGACTTTACGGAGTTAATTAATGTATTTATATCAAGGCTCAAGAACCATTCACTTTTATATTATATCGCAGTTTGGGTGAAAAATACTGCTTTCAATATGATTTTTGTCACTGCTCTACGCCACCTCCCTGGTTTTGGCAAAACTACTCATCCGAATTCTGCAAACCCGCAGACTGATGGGCGGCCAGTTAATTTAGTACTGTCGTAAAGAAAGCGGAGGGCTACAAAGTTGTAAAAAAAACGCCATTTTGACATTTCTGATCGTAGCTATTTTTTTAATTTTAAAGAAATCAATTCTTAAGTAACAAAAAATATATATAATCAAATAACATATTTAAAAATCTATAGCCGCTTTCTCCACCAATAAAAAGGTATATATTATACCGGATCAGCTAAATAACATAACACATAGGTAATATAAGGAAAAGAGACAGTCTAGCGTAAATATCGGCATGAAAACATGCAAGACTAATATTTCTTATTTTGTTATTGCATTACTGGTCGATATACTCAAAACCCACTTACTTATATTGTATACCATTTGTTTCTTCTTATCATCCAAGCTTTGCAACCCAATAGGTTTCCATGACGCTCGAGTAAATCCCCATTTAGAATCGTGGGCTCCCCCACTATAGTAATCCGTAAATTACTTTGAATTTAAAATGTGTATTAAAATTAGCATGTTTTGTTAAAAAAGTATGTTTTCAAGGCTCGGCTGTGGATGTGGGTCAACCTTACTACCTCGCCATTTTACAACTACAAATTCAGCACTTTACCTTAAAAACTTAACGTCCTTTGTCAGCTTTTTCCGAAAAAACCCCTTTCATGAATTTTTATCAAAAATCACTAGGATACATAAAAACTTGTACCCTTAACCGTAGAATCTTTATTGTACCTTTTTCGCAAAAATCTTTTAGGCCGGTTTTAGACAGCCAATTTAGAACTGGTCCTTTGGGAAATCTTTATTGAATGCAAATCCACTTTTCGACCAACTTTATCTAAATTTTTCGACCGAACACTCCTCTGTTAGTGTATCAAGATTAACCTACTTGAATAGTCAAATAAAACATTCTATTTTAGGCTACCAACCGTAGTTTGCATATTGAATAAGACTTGTATCCACTGGATAAAATATTGAATTATTAACGAGTCAAAAAATATACAGTGTGGTCCGATAAATTTAAAATATACTAAAATGTTTTTTATGTTTGTAACTGGTCAGAAAAAATATTCTTCATAAAAATAGTTCTTGGCCTCAAACTGTATTCGCAGTAGGGTGGAGTAAAACTGATTTTTATGTTTTTTAAGCCTGTAGGGAGAATTTGTTACTTACTAAACAAGAACATTTTTAACACGCTTTTATTAGCTTGGGTTGTATGTATGTATGTATGTATGTATTGGAATCTTTAAGCTTAATTTTCACCAACTTCCAGCGATTCGATTTCTTTGAAACTTTGCACACGTATTAACGACCCATGACAATGCAATAATCTGCAAACAGTATCCCGTTATCCTGATTAGGATTGCGAGGATAAATAAATTCCTTTATAGATTTTCTGTAGGAGAGTAACAGAGAAAGAGCTAGTGCGTGATCTGCGCATGCGTGTCACGTACTCTCAGCATAAGGCTGACAGAAACTTGTTCGGAGTAGTTGCGTTCTGAAACCCCATGCAACAGTGAAGCTTTAAATGAAATGATTAGATTACGAAATAGTTCGTGAATTATTCAATATCACATGTCCGCAAAAACTAATTGATATATCGAACTAAAAGATGAAAATAAATAATAGTTTAAAAAAACTAAAAAACACGCTACAACCGAACTAAAAATTAGAAAATAATTTTTCATTACAAAGAGTTTGTATTATTACAGTAATAAACGGTCAAACAATAAATCATAATTATATACCTCAACAAAATAGAATTATAATAAAATTTAAGATAATAACAGAATAATTCACTTCAGAGTAAAAGCGTGGGGTGCATTTTACTATTTTTTCATAACTTTTCCCTCATAGATATTTACAAATGAAATAATTATAACATTTAATATATTAAGCACCCCACGCTTTTTTCTGAAGTGAATTATTCTGTTATTATCTTAAATTTTATTATAATTCTATTTTGTTGAGGTATATAATTATGATTTATTGTTTGACCTTTATTACTGTAATAATACAAACTGTAATGAAAAATTATTTTCTAATTTTTAGTTCGGTTGCATATAAAAGCGTGCTTTTTAGTTTTTTTAAACTATTATTTTTTGAAAAAAGATGTGGTTTTACTTAGCATTTTAAGGTAGCACACTAATTTTTAAAATTAATTATATGTAAAAATTTGTGACTGCAAAAATAGCATATTATATACCTAGGGTGAGAAGTGAACTACTATTTACCGAGCATTTTACATCTTGAGGCGCGTAGCCAAGGGATTAAATGCGAGGTAATAAATTCTTTACCCGAGGTATATATGGATTTTTTCACTGCTAACATTAATATAAAAACAATTTTAAAATTTACAGCTTTTCCTTTAGTATATTCTGAAAAAGCATTTGACATTAACAAACAATATAAACTCCTTAAACTTTAAAATTTGTAACAAGATTAGGAAAAGTCTGCCTTATCATACGTAGGTCATATCGAGATCATAGATTATACAGGGTGATCAAAAATAATTTCAATTTTTAGAAAGTCAAATTGCAATATCTCTCTTATTTTAAATGGAACACCCTGTATTTTTACACCACATGATGACAAACCAAATGCTCTTTTAAATGGTGTATAGGTTGCCTATACCTATCTTTTATACTTTTTAAGTAAATTCCGTTTTAACATATTTTTATTCCAAATATCTATTTAAATGTAAGTAGGCTGGGATATAGCTATGCCTATTTACTAAGCCGTTATTGCAAAATGTAAATTTGTTGGAAAAAAGCACAAAATTAAAAGATTTTGTATTATCTGCCACTATTTTTAAAATTCACAGAAAAAAATTCATTAGTTGCTTATAATGCTACTTCCAATAACACTTATTTCAGCTGAATGTGGTAATGATAAAACTTGTGTTTTTAAACAATCCTAATAACGCCTCTGGTCAGTTATGACGACATTCTGTGACCTATAACTCGTTTCTTCCATTATCCATAATCACTGTGTCAAATTTTTTAAAGCAACTATTAAGGTTATCAGATGGTTTCTCCTGAAATATTTTTCAGGATTAACTCTAGACTAAAGTAAACCATTTTTTCACATCCTACCAGTATTATATCATCTTGTTGTTGTAGAAGAAGGGTTTTTATTTAAAATCATTGAAATTTCTTTTAAACTGACTAAAACACTAGTAATCAATAAATGGTCGTTGTTATTTTCTTAAGAAAAATATTAATGGCTGCTATGTCACAGCCAACTTTAATTTAAATAAACATTTGGACTAAAAATTTGTAAAAACAGATTTTACTAAAAAGCACAAAAGATAGGTATAGGCAACCCATACACCATTTGAAAGAGTAATTTATCTGTCATCATGTGACGTAAAAAATACAGGGTGTTCCATTTGAAATAAGAGAGATATGGCTATTTGATTTTCTGAAAAATTGAAATTATTTTTGATTACTCTGTACAATATTTGATCTTGATTTGACCTACGTATGATATGGCAGACTTTTTCTAATCTTGTTACACATTATAAAGTTTAAAGTGTTAAAAGTGTTAAAAATCAATTTAATTTTACCTCTGCATTTTTCAAAAAATTAAACATCACAAAAACGAATAAAATTAGACACTTAGTACTATAAACAAACTTGAGTTATTTTTTAAAGTAGAATCTAAAACCGTTATAAAATATAGGGTGTTCCATTTAAAAAAATATAACTTTGATACGTCACACTCTTTTGAGACACCCTGTATAGACTAAAATAATTTTATACTGTGGTCTTATCCGACCTGTATATGTTTCAGTATTTACTTTTTAAAAACCCCATGGTTATCCAGCTACAGACCGTGTCGAATATGTTGGGCCACCCTGTATTTATAAAAAGACGTTCAATTATTAAACCATTTTGACAAGTTCCTTCGCGTGTGTGAAGTAATTAACTACATATGTTAGTCGTAGAAATCTACTGTATACGATATTAATTATCAACTGTATTCAGTCTACCGAACAAGCTATGTTTATCCCTCCAAGTTTATCCCTATAATCACAAAGGGTTGTAATTATATCGGGATTTATTTACAAATAAATATACCAAATATCTTGAAGGCTTGTCAAATTATAATTATGGAATTGAGGCAACTCGAAGGGATTTAAGTTATAGCTGTTGGTTTAAAATAAACATAACCTTATTTAATTAATAATATATTTATTTATTTATTTATTAATAATACATTACAGAGTTTCCTCCAAATAGTATATAAAAAGTATTAGAAAATAGTAAACATAAAAAATGAGTACAAATACAATTAAAAAAATATATATATACAAAAACTTACAGAACATCTATACAATGAAACAAACACCTTCGGCAGTATATACATACATAAATAAAATTACAAGTTAAAATTGTTTACGATGCTATTTTTAAAACAATACAAACTTAAGAAAAAAGGATCAAGGTCAGAATAGTAAGCATTGTAATTCCTCATCATGCGATCTACAAAACAATTCGAACCATAGTTAGTTCGATGCCAACCCTCAAGAAACAGTCTTTGGTTTCGTGTTTGTCTGGCTGGTATTCTAAAATTTACTCTAAAAAGTATTTCACTACACTCTATGCATTCATTCAATAATTTGAATAGAAACACGGCCATAGCGTTCCGTCGTCGTCTCTCGAGAGTTTGAAGGCCTAGAAGTTGAAGTCGCACATCGCATGACAAGTCTACATAAGGAAAGTTGTGTTTATACAGTAGGAACCTTGCAAATCTGTTCTGTACTCTTTCAAGTCTTTGCTTATGTCAGGCGTAAGACGGAGACCAAATTATGCTATTATACTCAAGAACCGATCTCACCAATGCATTATACAAACACTGAATAGCTTTTGTATCATTAATATTTTTACAGGTACGACGAATAAATCCTAACATTCTGAATCCCTTCATCACAATATTGTCTATGTGCAGGTTAAAATTAAGCTCTGGATCAAATATCACACCCAGATCGTTAAAAGAAGTTACCGATTCCAGAGTCACACTGTTTATAAAGTAATTAAAAGTTATCGGATTCTTGCACCTATAATACCGCATAACCTTACACTTTCCCACATTAAGTCTTAGACCCATCCGATCACACCAAACTGACAATCCGTCGAGCTCCGACTGGACAGCCCTGCAGTCATCAACAGACTTAACAAGGGCGAAGATCTTCAAATCGTCAGCATATAAAAGGCATTGACAGTGCTTAAAAACTGAAATTATGCTGTTTATAAATAACAAAAATAAAACTGGTCCCAGGTGAGATCCCTGTGGCACTCCAGATTTTACAGCTATTTCTCTCGAGGTCTCTCCGCTGAGTTTTACTCGTTGTCTTCTACCTTGAAGATATGACCTTATCCATTTTAAGTATTTTCCAGAGACTCCAATGGTTTCCAATTTCCTCAAAAGTAGAGTGTGGGACACACTGTCGAAAGCCTTTGCTAAATCAGTATAGACAACGTCAACCTGTCTGCCATCCTCGACATTCCGAACTAAAAAATCTTGGTAAACAGCCAAGTTCGTCGCTGTCGCTAATATAACTTTGTTGGTTGTTTCCTATGATATAGTAGTATTAAGAGGGAGATACCTGTAAAATGTTGATTTTTTCTTATAATGTTAGTAAAGTCCTTTAAATACACGTCACTAAAATTTTAGAACATAATTTTAGTATTTCTTATATTACGAAGTCGGTAAGTCACTGTAATAATTGAATATTTATGTTCATATTCAAACTTAAAACGTGTTTTTCTTAAAACTATATTTCCAAATTGGCGGGCACCATAACTCGAAAAGTTATTAACTATTTTTTATAAAGTTTTGCATACATCTTTTTACTAACAATACTTTTTATGTAAATCTACCAAATTCTATTTTTTTTTTTCAAATATTTTTTTTAAAGCAAAAACGATGGAACCAAAAAGTAAAAAAGCCGATTAAGAAGTCTCTTTCCGACCTTAGTAAAAGAATTTAGCGTACAGTCGTCATTTTAAGTAATAACAATAAAAAAAAATCTTATAATATTTTAATATTTGAGTAAACTACATAGCAATTTTAAAAATATACATTGACTTTTGACGAAGGCATATGCCTAAATACAAGAGTACCGTGGGTGTCGGGTTGTTAGATGTTTAACCCATCGTTTCCCCTGTTCCGTCAACGTTGTCCAAGCACTGAAATATGCAGTGGTGCATTTTACAGCACCTTTTGGACAACGGGGTAGTGCCACCACGGTCGTTATTTTTAAATAACTACTACCTAAATATGTCTCCCTCTGCTGGAAATCGAACCGGCGACTTCTGGCTTCGAAGATCAAAGCTCTGTCCACTGCGCCACGGGGGAGACAGCATGTATGTATGTATTTGGGTTGGAAGAAGAAGAAAATTCAATTATGGTATTACCTCTCGACCTTTTGGTCTACCTCTGCCTTATGGGCCAATGGTTATTTTTTTATTTCCTGTATGGCTAAAATGGGGCCATTTTCTTGTTTTCAACTTTTATCAACAATCTCCCTTTACCTGTACCTTCTTTCTTTTCTTGCAGATTAAAAGTCTAAGATGAAATCTTGTTGACAAAGCTAATATAAAGTATTGGTTATCCTATATAAATAAAATATGTTTAATAATAAATTACAATAAGTTACAAGTCCATACAGAAAATAATTATACTAAACTACAATGCACTTTTTTAAAAAACAGACCAATATTAAAATAAAAACAAAAATAAAGTAAAAAAGCTATAAACAAAATTCAACATGGCGATACAACAAGTCAAATGAATTAATAAAATATAAAACAAACATTAGCAATGACGAACAATTTAAAATAAATACAGATGTAAAACATTAAATAGCAACCAAGAACATAAAATCCAGCTTCTGTCAAGAAAAGTTTAAAATAAGTCATAATAGATACAATTTAAAAAAAATACAAAAAAAATCTAAAAAAAAATAGCTAAATTGAACTTAATATAAGACTAATACTTTTTGATACCTACAGACGGTCGCTAAAATACTCAGCCAAAGAATAATATGCCCTGTTCAGTAATATCGACTTAACCTCCCTTTTAAATTTATTTATTGGCTTTAATATTCTTATAGCAATTGGCAGATGATTAAATATTTTCTTTGAATCATAAAAGAGGGATGATTTGATTAAACTCGAGCGCGGGATTGGTAAAGGCAATACTCCCACCTGACGAGTATTATAAGAATGAACTGCATCTGTTGAGGCTCCAAATTTTTTATACATTAATGAAACCGTCTCTAGTATAAATAATGAAGTTAAAGTTAATATTCGATGCTTTACAAATAAAGGTTTGCAGGACTCTCTAGGACTAGCTCTACACATGTTTCGTAAAGCTCGCTTCTGTAGCACAAAAATAGAGTTGATCAAGTACTGGCTGCAGTTTCCCCAAAAAGCTATTCCATACCTTAGGTGGGACTCTATAAGAGAGAAATACACCAACCTTGCAACATTGATATTTAGTTCGCGAGAAACCACTCTTACAACAAAGCACCCAGATGCTAATTTTTTAGAAAGATTAAAAATGTGTTGCTTAAAGTTTAATTTATTGTCGATGTATATTCCTAGAAATTTTACTTCGGGACAGTTTACAATTACACTGTTGTCAATGCAAACATCAGCCATGGCACCATTAAAATGCAGTATATTAGTCTTAGATATATTAAATGACAATCGGTTAGCGTCACACCACAATTTTACCCTTTCAAGGTCCTCGCTGATAATTTTATTTAATTCATGGCTACTGCTATTGTGCCACAAAATGGTAGTGTCATCTGCAAATAATGTGAAGCTTCCTCTTATATTTAAAAATGCTATATCATTTATATATAGTAGAAATAATATAGGCCCCAGTACAGAACCCTGGGGAACACCAGCAGTGACAACTAGTTCATCTGATTCAGAACCATGAATGCTAAC
>JACEGR010002910.1:0-116783 GCA_014170235.1 Listronotus bonariensis
TTTGGCGCCCAACGTGGGGCCAAAACATTCACAGGGTTGCCATATTAAATTTCCCCAAATTTAGGGAAATTTTGATTTTAGGGATTTTGTTTCCTTCAAGTGTTTTGTGAACGTAGAATAACAATTTGACTTCATAAGCGGTTATTAAGCGATTCCAGCGCATGGAAATAAGGATAAAGTATAAATATATATTTTTTTTATTTATCTTTTTGTTTGAGTTGTAAGTGAAAAATTTACATTGTGTGCTACGAGATTTAAGATAAATTAGTTGTGATTTTGTTTTAAAAACTTATTTGGTGCAGTGTATCTTATAACGTGCTTGTAGTGTATACAAGGTGTTTCTTTTTATCTTTTTATCTTACAAATTTTTGAGAAGTTTTGGTTAACTATTTATTCAGGATGTCAAGGAGAATGGACATTAACCGACTGGACAGGGATGAACTCGTTTACGAGTTAGAATGGAGGGGGATAGCTACAGGAACTGTAGATGAAATGAGGAGTCAACTAGTACTAGCTAGACAGATGGAAAGGACTGGAGAGAGCCTGCACTATCCAGCCTACCCATTCTCTGTGGCAGATGACGCTGCTGCAGTGACACAAAAACTGGATAACCTTGTTGCTGTCATTGATTCATTTTCAGATACTAGTAAGAGTGGTAGTTTCTTAAAACTACAAACTAAACTTAATCATGTGTTAGGGAGAATCGATAATATGACATGCAACACAGAGGGAGAAAGACAGATTCGAGGGATACTTATGGCCCAAGTGCTAACGATGATTGATAAAGTTAATACCAAAGCTGCTCTAGCTGACGGTAAGAGTCAACCTATTCCCCTAATCTGTGTGTTCTTCAGAGTAGCGTACCGCCACAGGCGGCGAATCCAGTTACACTAGTACAACCACCTATAGGACCACCTCTTTTAACTCTTCAGTATTAGGGCCACAGTCGCCCATTTACAATACGCAACCTTCAAACTCCACTTCGGGAATTAAGCCAATTTTACCACACAAATGGAATATTAAATTTACTGGTGATAGAAAGGGTATGTCTGTCACGGCTTTCTTTGAGAAAGTAGAAGAGTTGAGACGCGCTAGAAACGTTTCGAAGGATGTTCTACTGGAATCGGGTATCGATCTTTTTGAAGGAAGAGCATACGAGTTTTACCAGGACTGTCGTGCAGAAGTTCAAAATTGGGACGAGTTGGTGATTAAATTTAAAGAAGAATATCAACCCGCGTTTTATAGCGAACGACTATTGGAAGAGATTAAGAGAAGGACGCAAGGCCCAGACGAGACTATAGGAACATATATGGCGGTGATGTCAAAGTACTTTCAAAGATTGCAGTGTGATATTTCGGAGGAGGCAAAATTAAATATTTTGCTTAGAAATATTGCGCCAATATACCGAAGTCAACTGGGAGCCCTGGAGATTTCAAGTTTGCTGCAATTAAAAACATTATGTAAAAGAATTGAGCAGAGGATGCACTCTGATTACGTCGCACCTCCAAAGAAAGGACAATCACTGGAGCCTGATTTAGCTTACTTGAGTTTAGAGGATCCGGTGGACGAGATTCGTGTATCAGATCCTGGCCCGAGTAGAGGTCCAAGGGAGTCTAAAGAGGTTATTTGTTTTAAATGCCAGAAACCAGGACACAAAGCTATAGGATGTGCCGAGAAAAATAAGAAAATATATTGCTTTACGTGCAAGAAAGAGGGATTTACGAAACGCACTTGTCCGAATTGTAATTCGGGAAACGGGGGACGGCGCTCCTAGGAAGTCGGCCTACGAGTAACCCGTCAGTACGTCCTACCGGCTATAAACCTATTCTAGACTTTATTCTTGACCATGCACAACAAGATGAACGACCATATCTAGAAGTTGACATCCTTGGTCACACCTTTCTAGGTTTATTAGACTCTGGTGCTTCTAGAACTTTTATTGGTCGCAAGGGATGGGATATACTAAGGAATTTAAACCTGCCATTAAATAAAGAAAAGAAATCTATGTGTACAGTAGCCAATGGTCAAAAGACTGAGAGCATAGGAACAATAGAAGTACCTATCCGGTTAAGAGACAGAGTAAAAATAATAGAAGTTATAGTTATACCCGATTTACCACACTTGTTGATTTTGGGCTATGATTTTTGGATTACTATGGGGATAGTCCCTGATTTGAGGCATAACGAGTGGCACTTCTCGGAAAATGTAGATTTTCTTTGTGCCCTAGACGCTAATCACCTTCAAACCGTGTTGACTGAGAGTGAAAAATCCGAATTAAATGAGCTAATAGAAAAATATAAAAACATGATGGGTTCCAACATTGGTTGTACGACTCTAGTCAAACATAAGATTGTAACGAAATCAGAACCAATTAGGCAAAGAAGTTATAGAGTGTCACCTGTCCTGCAAAAATGTATAGATGACGAGATTGACGAAATGTTGAAGTTGGGAGTTATCGAGCCATCTAAAAGTCCGTGGGCATCACCTGTAGTTATTGTTAAGAAGAAAAATACAGAAAAGGTACGTTTTTGCGTCGATTATAGGCGATTAAATAACGTTACTGAAAGGGACAGTTACCCATTACCGCTGGTGTCCGAAACTTTGGACAAACTTAAAGACGCTAAATATCTGTCTAGTCTTGATATAAAGAGTGCTTATTGGCAAGTTCCTATCGATGAGTCCTCTAAACCTTTGACAGCCTTTATTTGCCACAGGGGCCTATTTCAATTCAACAGGATGCCGTTTGGCTTACATAACGCGCCAGCCACCTGGCAAAGATTAATTGATGAAGTTTTAGCGGAATTGGCGCCATCTGTTTTCGTCTATTTAGACGACGTAGTAGTTGTGACACAAACCTTCCAAGATCATCTAAAGGTACTAGAAGAGGTCTTTAAGCGGCTTAGTAAAGCAGGCATAACGGTTAGCTGGGAGAAATGCCAGTTCTGCAGGCCAGAAATGAAGTATTTGGGGTATGTAGTTGATAGGCGTGGCCTTCATGTAGACCCAGATAAGGTAAGGGCCATGTTAGAACTACCCAGACCTAAAACAGTCACCGAAGTTCGAAGGGTTGTAGGAAGCTTCTCATGGTACCGAAGATTTATACCAGCGTTTTCAACAATTGTCGCCCCGATCACCGCTCTTACTAAAAAGGACAAAAAATTTAATTGGACCCCGAGTGTGAAAAAGCTTTCAAGAAAATTAAGGAATTACTGATTGCAGCCCCCATTTTAAGCTGCCCTGATTATACCAAAGAATTTGTTGTTCAGACCGACGCCTCTGGGTATGGGATAGGCGCTGTCCTTATACAGCCTCATGAGGATGGAGACAGGGTAATATGTTACCTAAGCCGTTCCCTGACTAAACAAGAGAGATTGTTTACGACGTCTGAGAGGGAGATGCTTGCACTGGTATGGGCTATTCAGAAACTTAGACCCTATATAGAGGGCGTACCTTTTACTGCTATCACTGACCACTTTAGTTTAAAATGGTTATTGAATCTTAAGGACCCTACTGGTCGTTTGGGCCGTTGGGCAGTGAAGCTCCAAATGTACGATTTTAAGGTAGAACATAGAAAGGGACGAGATTTAGCACTCCCAGACATGCTGTCGAGGACTGTTCCCGTCATAGATAGTCTTGAGGACTCGAAACCCCAAAGAATCATTATGGATAAGTGGTATAATAACATGAAAGTTAATGTTGAGACCACACCTTTGCGGTTTTTAAATTGGCGATGTCAAGACGGAATACTATATAAATATGTAAAACAGGATTACCCAGCACTTTTATCAGAAGCTGACTGTTGGAAGATTGTGGTACCTAAAGAAGATCGACAAGGAATCATAAAACAAACTCATGACCCACCTACTGCGGGTCATATGGGCGTGTACAAAACACATGCTAGATTAGCTGAGAAATACTACTGGCCTAAGATGCGTAGTGATGTTGCGAACTATATACGGAAGTGTCATATTTGCCTTGCCTACAAAAGTGATCCTAGAGGAAATAAAGATCACATGGTGTCACACCCAAAACCATCCCGACCTTGGGAGATGGTGTCAACAGATCTAATGGGGCCCTTACCAAAATCAACGAAAGGAAATTCTTTTATTTTGGTCGTCACTGATTACTTTAGTAAAATGTCTATGATTTTCCCTCTTCGAAAGGCTACATCAACTATTATAATAAAATGTATAGAAGATAATGTATTCTTGTTATTTGGAGTACCCCGCCTTCTCTTATGCGATAATGGACCGCAATATAGAAGTGCAGAGTTTAAGAAGTTTGCTGCCAGATATGATTGTATTATCAAGTTTAACGCTAATTATCATCCCCAGGCTAAATCCAACTGAAAGGCAAAACAAGACTATAAAGACTATGCTAGCGATGTATGTTAGAGACAACCACCGACTGTGGGATGCTAACATCCACCAACTGGCTTGTGCCCTTCGTACCGCTCGACAAGAAGTTACTGGGGAGTATCACCGTACTTCGTAAATTTTGGCCGACACGTGTTTGTCGGGTGGAGACTATTCCCCTATTTCATTACAGGGCGATGATCGTGATCAGTTTCCGCCTTCAAGAAATGAAGCTATTATGAAGTTATGTGATGATGTTAAGAGACGAGTAGAGAAAAGCCGGAGAAAAAGCTGCTGCCCGATATAATTTACGAAGGCGCGAAGCAGAATTTACTGTAGGGCAAAGAGTTTGGAGAAAAAACTATGTTATATCTGATGCCAACAAACATTTTACCAAAAAGTTAGCTCCTAAATTTGTGGGACCATACATAATACATCGCCGAATATCTCCATGGACATACGAATTAAAAAAACGAAACTGGAGAAGCTCACAGGGGATCTGGCACACTAAAAAGATTTAAAGAAGTACCATACTTCCGCGATTAACCACGAGTGGTTAATCATTTTGAAAGCTAAGGGGGAATTTGTAACAGTAAAATTTCCGAACTAATTTCTTGACTAAATGGCGGAACCCACATTTATTTTATCCGTTAAAGGACATTTAATTTTCCTCATCGGTACTACTGACACGTGCCCGTCGAGCGCAGTCTCGAGCGACGTTGCCGAGTTTAATTGGCCAATTTCCTAGAAAGAATAAGTATTGTTATCTTTCTACGATTTTATTTAAATAAACGTTTTTTGTACAGATATTTAATTTGTAAATATGTATTTAGGGTTAAATTTGCATATTTGATGATTGTATATATAATTCAGAGGTGACTTAAAGGGTCGATAATGCCGCTTGTACTTGGAAAGGTGTCGTCATTATTGCCGTCATAAGGTTTAAGGGAAAATATTTATAGATTGCAACGTGGTGGATTAAACAAGAATAATTGTCATCGATTTGAGTTGTAAGTGAAAAATTTACATTGTGTGCTACGAGATTTAAGATAAATTAGTTGTGATTTTGTTTTAAAAACTTATTTGGTGCAGTGTATCTTATAACGTGCTTGTAGTGTATACAAGGTGTTTCTTTTTATCTTTTTATCTTACAAATTTTTGAGAAGTTTTGGTTAACTATTTATTCAGGATGTCAAGGAGAATGGACATTAACCGACTGGACAGGGATGAACTCGTTTACGAGTTAGAATGGAGGGGATAGCTACAGGAACTGTAGATGAAATGAGGAGTCAACTAGTACTAGCTAGACAGATGGAAAGGACTGGAGAGAGCCTGCACTATCCAGCCTACCCATTCTCTGTGGCAGATGACGCTGCTGCAGTGACACAAAAATTGGATAACCTTGTTGCTGTCATTGATTCATTTTCAGATACTAGTAAGAGTGGTAGTTTCTTAAAACTACAAACTAAACTTAATCATGTGTTAGGGAGAATCGATAATATGACATGCAACACAGAGGGAGAAAGACAGATTCGAGGGATACTTATGGCCCAAGTGCTAACGATGATTGATAAAGTTAATACCAAAGCTGCTCTAGCTGACGGTAAGAGTCAACCTATTCCCCTAATCTGTGTGTTCTTCAGAGTAGCGTACCGCCACAGGCGGCGAATCCAGTTACACTAGTACAACCACCTATAGGACCACCTCTTTTTAACTCTTCAGTATTAGGGCCACAGTCGCCCATTTACAATACGCAACCTTCAAACTCCACTTCGGGAATTAAGCCAATTTTACCACACAAATGGAATATTAAATTTACTGGTGATAGAAAGGGTATGTCTGTCACGGCTTTCTTTGAGAAAGTAGAAGAGTTGAGACGCGCTAGAAACGTTATCGAAGGATGTTCTACTGGAATCGGGTATCGATCTTTTTGAAGGAAGAGCATACGAGTTTTACCAGGACTGTCGTGCAGAAGTTCAAAATTGGGACGAGTTGGTGATTAAATTTAAAGAAGAATATCAACCTGCGTTTTATAGCGAACGACTATTGGAAGAGATTAAGAGAAGGACGCAAGGCCCAGACGAGACTATAGGAACATATATGGCGGTGATGTCAAAGTACTTTCAAAGATTGCAGTGTGATATTTCGGAGGAGGCAAAATTAAATATTTTGCTTAGAAATATTGCGCCAATATACCGAAGTCAACTGGGAGCCCTGGAGATTTCAAGTTTGCTGCAATTAAAAACATTATGTAAAAGAATTGAGCAGAGGATGCACTCTGATTACGTCGCACCTCCAAAGAAAGGACAATCACTGGAGCCTGATTTAGCTTACTTGAGTTTAGAGGATCCGGTGGACGAGATTCGTGTATCAGATCCTGGCCCGAGTAGAGGTCCAAGGGAGTCTAAAGAGGTTATTTGTTTTAAATGCCAGAAACCAGGACACAAAGCTATAGGATGTGCCGAGAAAAATAAGAAAATATATTGCTTTACGTGCAAGAAAGAGGGATTTACGAAACGCACTTGTCCGAATTGTAATTCGGGAAACGGGGGACGGCGCTCCTAGGAAGTCGGCCTACGAGTAACCCGTCAGTACGTCCTACCGGCTATAAACCTATTCTAGACTTTATTCTTGACCATGCACAACAAGATGAACGACCATATCTAGAAGTTGACATCCTTGGTCACACCTTTCTAGGTTTATTAGACTCTGGTGCTTCTAGAACTTTTATTGGTCGCAAGGGATGGGATATACTAAGGAATTTAAACCTGCCATTAAATAAAGAAAAGAAATCTATGTGTACAGTAGCCAATGGTCAAAAGACTGAGAGCATAGGAACAATAGAAGTACCTATCCGGTTAAGAGACAGAGTAAAAATAATAGAAGTTATAGTTATACCCGATTTACCACACTTGTTGATTTTGGGCTATGATTTTGGATTACTATGGGGATAGTCCCTGATTTGAGGCATAACGAGTGGCACTTCTCGGAAAATGTAGATTTTCTTTGTGCCCTAGACGCTAATCACCTTCAAACCGTGTTGACTGAGAGTGAAAAATCCGAATTAAATGAGCTAATAGAAAAATATAAAAACATGATGGGTTCCAACATTGGTTGTACGACTCTAGTCAAACATAAGATTGTAACGAAATCAGAACCAATTAGGCAAAGAAGTTATAGAGTGTCACCTGTCCTGCAAAAATGTATAGATGACGAGATTGACGAAATGTTGAAGTTGGGAGTTATCGAGCCATCTAAAAGTCCGTGGGCATCACCTGTAGTTATTGTTAAGAAGAAAAATACAGAAAAGGTACGTTTTTGCGTCGATTATAGGCGATTAAATAACGTTACTGAAAGGGACAGTTACCCATTACCGCTGGTGTCCGAAACTTTGGACAAACTTAAAGACGCTAAATATCTGTCTAGTCTTGATATAAAGAGTGCTTATTGGCAAGTTCCTATTGATGAGTCCTCTAAACCTTTGACAGCCTTTATTTGCCACAGGGGCCTATTTCAATTCAACAGGATGCCGTTTGGCTTACATAACGCGCCAGCCACTTGGCAAAGATTAATTGATGAAGTTTTAGCGGAATTGGCGCCATCTGTTTTCGTCTATTTAGACGACGTAGTAGTTGTGACACAAACCTTCCAAGATCATCTAAAGGTACTAGAAGAGGTCTTTAAGCGGCTTAGTAAAGCAGGCATAACGGTTAGCTGGGAGAAATGCCAGTTCTGCAGGCCAGAAATGAAGTATTTGGGGTATGTAGTTGATAGGCGTGGCCTTCATGTAGACCCAGATAAGGTAAGGGCCATGTTAGAACTACCCAGACCTAAAACAGTCACCGAAGTTCGAAGGGTTGTAGGAAGCTTCTCATGGTACCGAAGATTTATACCAGCGTTTTCAACAATTGTCGCCCCGATCACCGCTCTTACTAAAAAGGACAAAAAATTTAATTGGACCCCCGAGTGTGAAAAAGCTTTCAAGAAAATTAAGGAATTACTGATTGCAGCCCCCATTTTAAGCTGCCCTGATTATACCAAAGAATTTGTTGTTCAGACCGACGCCTCTGGGTATGGGATAGGCGCTGTCCTTATACAGCCTCATGAGGATGGAGACAGGGTAATATGTTACCTAAGCCGTTCCCTGACTAAACAAGAGAGATTGTTTACGACGTCTGAGAGGGAGATGCTTGCACTGGTATGGGCTATTCAGAAACTTAGACCCTATATAGAGGGCGTACCTTTTACTGCTATCACTGACCACTTTAGTTTAAAATGGTTATTGAATCTTAAGGACCCTACTGGTCGTTTGGGCCGTTGGGCAGTGAAGCTCCAAATGTACGATTTTAAGGTAGAACATAGAAAGGGACGAGATTTAGCACTCCCAGACATGCTGTCGAGGACTGTTCCCGTCATAGATAGTCTTGAGGACCCGAAACCCCAAAGAATCATTATGGATAAGTGGTATAATAACATGAAAGTTAATGTTGAGACCACACCTTTGCGGTTTTTAAATTGGCGATGTCAAGACGGAATACTATATAAATATGTAAAACAGGATTACCCAGCACTTTTATCAGAAGCTGACTGTTGGAAGATTGTGGTACCTAAAGAAGATCGACAAGGAATCATAAAACAAACTCATGACCCACCTACTGCGGGTCATA
The DNA here is from genome assembly GCA_014170235.1 of Listronotus bonariensis. Lineage (NCBI taxonomy): Eukaryota > Metazoa > Arthropoda > Insecta > Coleoptera > Curculionidae > Listronotus > Listronotus bonariensis. The sequence continues at coordinate 9,023 of JACEGR010002910.1, forward strand.
TGGGCGTGTACAAAACACATGCTAGATTAGCTGAGAAATACTACTGGCCTAAGATGCGTAGTGATGTTGCGAACTATATACGGAAGTGTCATATTTGCCTTGCCTACAAAAGTGATCCTAGAGGAAATAAAGATCACATGGTGTCACACCCAAAACCATCCCGACCTTGGGAGATGGTGTCAACAGATCTAATGGGGCCCTTACCAAAATCAACGAAAGGAAATTCTTTTATTTTGGTCGTCACTGATTACTTTAGTAAAATGTCTATGATTTTCCCTCTTCGAAAGGCTACATCAACTATTATAATAAAATGTATAGAAGATAATGTATTCTTGTTATTTGGAGTACCCCGCCTTCTCTTATGCGATAATGGACCGCAATATAGAAGTGCAGAGTTTAAGAAGTTTGCTGCCAGATATGATTGTATTATCAAGTTTAACGCCAATTATCATCCCCGGGCTAATCCAACTGAAAGGCAAAACAAGACTATAAAGACTATGCTAGCGATGTATGTTAGAGACAACCACCGACTGTGGGATGCTAACATCCACCAACTGGCTTGTGCCCTTCGTACCGCTCGACAAGAAGTTACTGGGGTATCACCGTACTTCGTAAATTTTGGCCGACACATGTGTTTGTCGGGTAAAGACTATTCCCCTATTTCATTACAGGGCGATGATCGTGATCAGTTTCCGCCTTCAAGAAATGAAGCTATTATGAAGTTATATGATGATGTTAAAAGACGACTAGAAAAAGCCGGAGAAAAAGCTGCTGCCCGATATAATTTACGAAGGCGCGAAGCAGAATTTACTGTAGGGCAAAGAGTTTGGAGAAAAAACTATGTTATATCTGATGCCAACAAACATTTTACCAAAAAGTTAGCTCCTAAATTTGTGGGACCATACATAATACATCGCCGAATATCTCCATGGACATACGAATTAAAAAACGAAACTGGAAGCTCACAGGGGATCTGGCACCTAAAAGATTTAAAAGAAGTACCATATTTCCGCGATTAACCACTAGTGGTTAATCATTTTGAAGCTAAGGGGGAATTTGTAACAGTAAAATTTCGAACTAATTTCTTGACTAAATGGCGGAACCCACATTTATTTTATCCGTTAAAGGACATTTAATTTTCCTCATCGGTACTACTGACACGTGCCCTTCGAGCGCAGTCTCGAGCGACGTTGCCGAGTTTAATTGGCCAATTTCCTAGAAAGAATAAGTATTGTTATCTTTACGATTTTATTTAAATAAACGTTTTTTTGTACAGATATTTAATTTGTAAATATGTATTTAGGGTTAAATTTGCATATTTGATGATTGTATATATAATTCAGAGGTGACTTGAAGGGTCGATAACGCCATTTCGTACTTGGAAAGGGTGTCGTCATCATTGCTGTCATAAGGTTTAAGGGAAAATATTTGTAGATTGCAACGTGGTGGATTAAACAAGGATAATTGTCATCGATTTGCATTGATGGAAAAGGGACATTATACCTTGAAATCGCGCAGCCTGACCGTGCTTCCGGCACGACGTCCCGGTGATACGGCCATTTTGCAGACCTTATTCTACCGTTGAAAAGTTAAAGGTCCAGTGTGTAGCGTCTAATAGTGGTTTTGTTTCTGGCCATTACCGCGATTCTTGGAAGAATCCAGTACCTTAGTTGGGTGTTTTATCCAGTAAACCACCATACGGAATTTGAGCCAATAATTTGTGTGGTTTCAGTATTGATCCAGTTTTATTTTATGGAAGATGGCTTTCCGTACCCAAGTTTTGGGGAATTAGAAATTTGGACGCCACCACGTGCTCTGGTGCCCCGCTCAACATCATCAGGTATATTTTGTAGCATTTATTTTGACCTTTTCCCATTTTTAATGCTGATTTGGCCTAATTAACATGTACAGTTTTTAGGTTTTGCGGGAAAACTCCTAATCTCGTTTTTTCTCTCTCTTTCTAGGGGTTTTTTTTGTATCACCGATTTGTCCTTCTCCTGACCTCTTGGTTATTTTTTTTGTCGTTATTCGTCAATGTGACCTGGACAAAACAGTCTCAAACACATTTTCCTGATTCCTGTAGACGACCGTCTGGATTCTGGATTTCTGGAAATAGAGTATAATTTTATTGTTCTTGGATGGTATTGCCCGGCGCTGCCCATTGTGGATCGAGAAGTCATCAACCGCAAGTTATCTTATACTCAACCTATTTGATTCAATTTTATTGTTGATTAATTTAGTAAATTATTAAATATTGCGCATAATGCTGGATTAACAGATTTTTTTTGTTGCATGAATAACTCTAGCTATAAATCATTTTTCTGGAAATTATTTACTACTAATCTGTTTTTTTTTTTAAATAGGGATAAATTACTTCAAGTTAATTTTATTTCAATGATTCATTTTTGGTAAATTAATTGCCAAATAAAAGATATTTGTTTTTTTTTTGTTATTTTTATCTATTTCTGCACTCGTTAATTTTTAAAATCGTAAAGCAAAATTAAATTGATTTAATAATTGCTTCTTTGGTCCTAAACTATGTTAATTAATAAAATGGATTCTAGGTTTAATTAAGGTATTTAAAGTTACCACTTGTAACCGACACGTGATCATTGCGTTTTGGGTTTCTATTTAAAGACGGTAGTCTTATTAAAAGGTTAGTTGGTTAATTATTGTATAATATTTAGAGTTTTATTTAGAACCTTAAGGATTTTCTTGACTATCTACATTATAACATATATGAATTTGATTTATCATTATTATTATTTTAAAATATAACGTATAACGATAACTTTATAAATCAGAAGTTCGTATTGTTATACAATGGAAGGAAATAAAATCCATTTTTTTTTATTTTTGCAACCTAAAAATTTTCTTTTTATTTTTGTTTTACCCAGTTACATGTGTGATCGGCTTAGTTGGTAGGTATTTAGTATTCTTGGGAACTTAGGATCATTCGTAGTTGGGTCCTCCCAAGGTTATAGTACATTATATATTTTTTTCAAGGCTACAGAGTAAAAACTGCGTGGCGCTCAACAATTAATATCTTAACCCAAGCCCGTCTCCACTGTTTAAAAGCTGGCGGCCTCTGTAGTTTCTTGTTCTTTTATTTATTTATTTCCATTTATATCTTTAACCCTTGAGGGCCATCATATTGTACTTGGGAAATCACTTAATAATTAAATTTAAATTTTTAAAAAAAAGCTGCTAGACTTTAATTGTGCCAAAATATAGTCGGTCATTTCCAAAGAGAATGTAGAAGGGGAGAGAAACAGTTGATTTATCCCCACCAATTAAAAATGGCACACACCTGCGACTAGTGATTGTGTTCAGCGACCGAAAGAGCTCGTCAAAGTTTTATTTTATTCTTGCTTACAGTTGCTAAAAAGCACGTGCTTGGTTAAAAGTATGGATATATTTATAATTTTTTTGTTTCAATACGCACTTTTTACGTAACATTTTTGTGTCTGAATCAATACTATCAGCCAAATATCTTAACACAGCGGGATTACCCGTCATGCGCATGAGAGGTTCTTTTTCGGCTTGTTAATGGCTGTTATAAATGTCAAAACTCTTGACTTTCAATATATTCAATATGGCTGATGTTTTGTGATTGTTGTGGCTGTTTATTTGTTTTGTGTTTTATTCGGTTTAATTTTACGTGTGACCTGTGTTATAAATATAAATTATTGAAACAACATTTGTGTAAATTTATTGGTTTTTAAATAAATTATTTGTGAAATTATATACGTTGTTTTTTTATGAATAAAAACAAATTAACACTTTATGTAAGATTTATTTTTTTAACAAAATATTATATACATTAATATTTTATATAAATACGTAAAATATATTTAATGAATATCTTGCTGGAGGTAAAAACACAATGAACCAATAGAGGATTTCTGTGTGCGTCACTCCATATTTAAAAAATTCCTTGAACTGTAAGACAGACAAATGACCAGTTTAAAAGGTATTAATAGTGATAAAAATTATACTAAAGCGAAAGAATAAAAAGGCCTAAACACTAAATAACTGACCCAGTTGAGGTACAAACCAAGATTAGAGTGTGTCTACTTAAGTTCATACCCTAAGGCAAACTATTATTAATTTTACGAAAAAATTCAACCATACCATATTAATTGTTTTCGGTGGTAGGTATATGAAATATCTTAAAAATTATGAATTTTTCATAACAGGAAAGTACACTTATTTTTGTCAATATCGAAAATTTGTGGAAAAAAGATGTTTAGGATTAAGATTTTTTTTCTGCAATACCGAGCATTTTTGAGCTTCCTTTACAAAAGTATTTTATTTCAAAATAATATTGTATTCATTATTGTGGAAACTTAAATTTTCATTGTTAATTAAAACCTACATCTTATCTGCTTCCTCATACCTAAAAAAACAAGTATGTAGATATCGAATAAAATGGACCAAGCACAGTGGCCTATGGAAACTGAAATCCTACTACGCTTTTCTCAGTATAAGTAATATTAACTTATACACTATAATACCTTTCAACAAAATAGGATCAAAATAAATCTATAATTTATTTGGTTGGTAAGTTTAAGCGTGCTATTTTCATATATTTCTTAACTTAAAATTATACACTTCTTTTACATTTTCCAACATTCTTTATGCTAAATATGTAATTTCACAATAAAAGTTTAGTTTTTAAGAAATAATCCTATTTAGATTTTCATTTTTAGTTCTTATTTCCCTAAAATTTATATATATTTTTCCACATTAACCTATTCCAATCTAAGAAAAAAAATACACTTCTAAATAGATTTTAATACACCATTAGCACTAAATTACCAATATTTAGTCATTAAATTATTATTAAATTTCAGTATTAACCACATTTCACGCTTTTTATTAATGTTTTATGTATATTTACTCAATAAATCAATGTTTTTGAATATACCGCCGATTTTGACATTGGAGTGCGTATGCGCATGCCCAGCCATCCCGCAGACCCTTTCTTCAAATTGTGCCACTTTTCAAAACGGCGATTGATCCTCTATCCTTGTCCATTCTCTTTGGTCATTTCCCTTCCTTATTTTGACATTTGAAAATTAAATGAGGTTAAGGGTTAAAGTAATTTTGTTTATTTTTAAATTTTGTCTTTAAAATATACTAAAAATTTTAAACATTTCCATTTTTAACTATACAAAACAAATAAATAAAATAGACTATAAATAAAAAGAAATAATATTCCAGTTTTAGGTTAAAAATAATACGAGCATGTCATGTTGAACAATAACACTTCTTCACATAGGCGCGTCAAGGTTTAGCAGTAATAAAATAAGGTTTTTCCCTAGCACTGTTTGCCTATTTCAATAATTCCCTATTAAATTATGCGTTATTTGTTTTCTGGGAGATTAAATTTAAACTAAATATTATTTGATATAGGAGTGGCTGTATGCACGTGGATAAATATGAAGTCAAACAAAGTTTGTATTTTGTACAAAATTTTATTAAATAGCGTGGCAAAGCGCTTTCGGCCCAAGGCCATCATCAGTGCCTCCTGAAAGTAAGCAAATTTTTTTGTAATGACTTATAATTTGAATATTTTTTAATTTTTTTATATTATTTATAAATTATTCAATCTTAGGTGTTTTATCAAAAGTTAAGTTTGGACAATTTTAAAGCAAACCACCCCAGGTAAACTAATGTTCTAAGGAATCGTTGTACTTTAAAATTGCAAAACCTTTAAATGAATGTAAAAATAGAATTAAAATTATTAAAAATTAAAAGTTAACTATTTTATTGAGATAAAAGGTAAATCCTAGATTTTTACTTACTTGTCAAGATTTGCACAAGAGATTTGGTAACAAAAGGAATACATAGTGTAGTAAAATAGACAATCACTTTCACATGTTACAAATATTAAAACTTATATTAAAATAAAATAAAATAAAATCAGATCAATCAAGTTCTGAACAAGACCATGCTGTCTTTGAAGGGTAGACATAATGGAGTATTTCAGGAGGCACTGATGATGGCCTTAGGCCGAAAGCGCTTTGCCACGCTATTTAATTTGCACGAAATACAAACTTTGTTTGACTTCATAAAAATATTATTTGGTTTTTATCCAGAATAAAATTAAAAAGTTTATTTAACATTTTATGAAAATTAAAACTTTTATATTATAAAACTTTTATATTATAAAAGTTTTAATTTTCATAAAATGTTAAATAAACTTTTTAATTTTATTCTGGATAAAAACCAAATAATATTTTGTTTTAAACACTTTAAAGAAAAAATATAAAATAAGAGAAAACAAAATGTAGTTTTAAAATATATACAGTGCATTCCAATAAAAACGAGCTACCTCCTATAATTACGTTATTTGCATACTTACTATTTATTTTGTTTTGTTACTACTTAGACCTTATAATAGGGTAAGGATAAAACATGCACTGAAGCCGCTCAGCTTATTGTGCGCCCTTGTCTTTTTACGTCTGGGTGAAGTCAGCCAGACGGGATCTACAGCTTAACGTGGGGTCCGAACCATGTTCTTATTTAGTTGAGACCATTTCCTCACCCAGGGGGATATCCGACCCTTTCAACTGGGTAGAATCCAAGGAAAATAAACTTTTTAATATCGATCCCATTTAAGCTTATGTTCGCTTAATTTTGTGACGTAATCTGTTCCCGTAATTCTTTGTTTACAATCGTCCTGGAAGGTTTTTTTCGAGGTTTTGGTGATATTTTTTTGCTTTTTAGTCATTGGACTTTTAAATGTTTAGTTTTTACTGTTTTTAGTTAAATTGACCCAGCAAACACTATTTGCCGGCAATATACATTTTTCATAATGGCATTGATGGTAAAGCATTGGCAATTGGTGGCAATATTATGCCAACATCTGATACGCATTAAAAAGTTAACCCTAAATAAACACTCAATTGCCAACAAATTTTACATGCAGGCGAATTGCCGGCAAGCATACAAAAATGGCGGCATACCAATCCTGATTAAATAAAGCATGCCTTTCTGTTGCAGGCAAATAAATATTGGATTTTGAAGGCAAACCTTCAACGCATATTCATACTTTTCAAACCATATTATTAACATTGGTATTTAACTAACATTTGAGCAATTTTTTGATATGTTTTATTTATAATGGCGGCTAAACATACATTATTCTATGTTTTTTTACATAATTTAAAGGAAATTGCCTTTTTCGAACATTTTATTGATACAAATCATGCAAATAAAAATTAAGTCAAACAATTCTTTATTATGTATTTTTGAAAGAATAAAAATAAAATGATGGTAAAATTAGCTAGATTAATTTCGACGATTTCGACCGAAGGTGATAAATTCAAATTTACCGCTTAGCCGAAATACAAGATTTGACAATTTGAAAGATGAGGCAACCTTGCTTTTGTTTGGCCGCTTTGTGCAATTGTTTTCTACGTGGTTTTCTAGCTTTTTAGTTTCTTTTTAAAGAAAAGAGTTTTTAGTAGACATAATTGTGTATTCATTACCTAATTAGTGTGTGTTATGTAATTAATTGGTGATGGCTAGTCAAGAAGGCGGATTATTCAAGTAGACTGTTAGGAGCTGTAAACATTTTGTTTAAAACCTTTTAAATTTGTAGTTGTTTTTTTTGTTGATTTTATTTTATGGTATGCAAGTAGTTGGTTTATTTTGCCGGATAAAAAAATATCATGGCAAAAAGGTGAGGTCACAAACATGACCTATATTTTCGGATAAATATAAAAAATCGAGCGCTCCCTTAAAAGTTGTTTATTACCCTTGGGTAGAGTCCGCATGTCTACGGTTGCGCAGGACACGGCAAAGTGTGTTCCGGCGCCTCAGTCCTTGCTGGTTACACCCTTGTCTATGGCTGGTTATTAGCGTCGATACATTTTGCTGCCTCTTGAGAGTCTCATATTCGATAATTAAAGCCATAGTATGCATAAAATATGAGGGAACCTATGTCAAACCGACAAATAAAATTAATAAATACAATGCTATTTAACCAAAAAATTGTTTTTCTTGAAATCGCTTCACTTTATCGACATCGGACACAAGTACTTTTTTAGCTAAATGGTTTCAGCTATTTTAAAATGCTTTTTTATTCGGTTTTTATATAGGGTGTAAAACATATAGCACTTTTGTGAAAGGGTTAATCCGCTCCTCGCGACGTAATGAATTCAAATGTAACAAGTAGTATTTAAGTATTTATCATATTAAAAATAATATTTCATGATACCAAGTACTATAAAAGTTATTCAAGAAAAACTGAATTCCAGTGGCGTCCTTGTAGGGCACATATTTCTGTAAGGAGGAGCTTGATGAAAAATTTATAAGAACTTGTCATATTATTTTGTGTGTTCTATGTGAACCCGAGAGATTGTCCACATATTTTGGGACACTTTGTATATGTTATACAACAAAACTGTTTTTCTTTGTGCTAAGCACGTGTTAAGTTTTGACGTATAATCGTATATAACACATCTGTGGTTAAAAAAAGGTAACACCAATATGTAGAAGTAGCTCTTAGTGAAACACTTGTACCCATAAATATAACTTTGTCTTACCAAAACTATACTAGAATAACTTTATGGTACTAGAATAAAAAAACAATAGTAATGTATATTATATACTTTGCTAAATTTTATTTAAGTAACACTTTTTTATAGTCTTTCACATAGATACATTTATTTTTAAGATATTCGAGTAGAGTAAGGGTCAAAAAATAAAATAGTATTAACCTACAATCAAAGTAAGTACTGATAGATTATGTAATTTTTAGAAAAAGTCTATGAAAAATAATTTTTAGAGATATAAACGACATTTATACAAAATTACAAAAATAAGTAAAGTTTTAAATGCACAAAATATAACTAACAAGCATTGTGTTAGAGTAGAAAAATAAATAGGTAAGACTAAAAAGTACCACTAAACTAAATATTTACAAAAATATTGACCAAATGAAACAGTTTATTATACAATTATGTGTTTTTTGTTAAAATAAATATAAATATAATTTTTCAAACTTTTACTAGATATTTTGAATGCAGCCAGTCTCGGGCTTACAAACCTGGTCATTGTACAAAATATTGCACCAAGAGTAAAATAAAAAATATATACAGTTAAAAAATAAGTTTCTGGTTTAAATTTAAAACTTTCAAAAGTATTTTTTAATATAATTGAACATTTTAAAGGAGATTTTAATATTTTAAGTTTCCAGTAGAATCTAAAACGGATCTATTTTTTACCGAAACATGGTTATTGGTAGAAAATAGAACCTGTACAGATAATGTGCATTAACATGCGGTAACCGTTTTTTTTCCTAAATCTAAATATATTTAGTAGTTAAATAATCCTATATACTGTGCAAGCTTTAAAGAAAAAATATATAGGGTATATCTATATTTTTATGGGTGCACATAAGAAATACCCCATACATAATTATAATATATGGCAATAACTATTAATTATTAATCAGTCTAATTTTGGACATAATGTTATTCTTAAGCATTGTTATTATTAAAATGCTATATGAATATATTTATATTTAATGGAAATATAAAATATCACCTTTGACGTAAGGTGTTTTTTTTTAAATTTCTCAAGCTTATTCTTTTATTTAGATGCAAACACATTAAATTGGATATTACCTTTTCATTTTTTGTATAATTTGTAAATCTTCATCAAAAAAATGAAAGAGCTTGAAATTATAGAATAAAAACTTGTGTTTTTTCTTAAGTTTAAAAAGAATTAAAAGTATGTTTACAGGGTGTAAAGGACATAATTTTTGTAACTTTAAGAGATGATTCCTTGGGTTATTCTAAGCATAAAAAATCTTTATAGCCTATGTCCGAATATCAGCCGTTTCGAAGAAAAAAATGCTGAACTTATTTCTTTTCAGTCATAAAATAAATTAATTTTGCACTTAAATTTTTAAACTCTTATGCCCAATAGCGTAAAATGTTTTAATACATCATATTTTTTAAATAACTGTCTCTAAACCGATATTTTTTTTGCTTAATAAATAAAAGGTTTTAAAGAAAAACAGATAAACAAAATCCCCCACACTATTTCCAACGTCGTCCGCCACATCGCGACGCTAGGCAAAAAACCTACAACGGGAAAAAATTGTTTGATAATTTTTTGCATACATTAATGCAAGTAATGTTTACCCGGATTGAAATTACATTTTATTTTTAGTATGTATTATTGTATCAGTGCGTGTATTTTGATACGAATGAGATTATTTTGGTAGGCAAGCATCACGTAATGCTTGTTATTTACGAAAAGGCTCATTGCAATTCTAAAGAAGCTAAACGCATTTACAAATAAATTTTTTCTGATCGAAAGCTAACAGCTGGAAGAACATTCGTAGAAGACTCCTAAAGACTTCTGGACACAGGGGCGTAGTGTCTAATTTTAGGAATCACGGAAGACATCGTGAAGTTGGAGTGGAAACCGAAGAACACATTTTGAATTTAGTTGACGATAATACGTGCGCTCCTCTTGTGGTTGTGTTGGAGCTTTGCTTAAAAAATTAATTATTTACGACTTAAATTTCTTCAAAAGGATTAATTTTCGGATATAATTTTCGGACATAGTTTTCAATAAACTTTTTTGTTTAGAATAATGCAAGGAATCACCTCTTAAAGTTACTTACGATATGTCTTAACACCCTGTATTTTTAAAATATAAAACACTTAATTTCAAATTCTGGTGTTGACCAGAATATTATTGTTCCCTTGTTGTCATAATAACACAAAGTACGACATACTATTATTAATTTTTAGCTTTATGTTCGTAATTTTTTTCTGTCATTTAGAAAATGGTTAAAAAATATAATTTTGATACGGAAACAAACGCTCAAGTAATTAGACAAAAAGTATTTCCGAACCACTAAAGGCCCACGTTTTTTAAATATTTTAAATAAATCTTCTAAAAACGAGATAAATTAACAGATAAATATACTTTGTTATGTGTAAAGAAAAATAATTAAACTTAAAAAGCTAAAAATATTTTTTGTTGAAAAATTATTGAAAATAATTTAAAAATTAAATTTTTATTTACATTTAACTAAAAAGTTAAAATTAAAAAGTAATAAACTTAAGTAAATATTTACCTGAAAATGTTTTCCTTTATTCTTAGGCCATGGTAATAGAAATTTTCATTTATTTTTATATGTAGATAAGTCCTCCTTCTCGGCACACTTTTAAGTTTCCTTTTAATGAGCTTGCATCTACCAGGTAGTATATATTGTATAATATTATTATTTTTATATTTAAATATCCTTTAATTAATACTGAATATTAAAGACAAACACTAAAAGCGTTTCATAATTTAGTGGGTACACTAAAGCCCAATAGTAGTGTTGAGATGCTCACTGAGTCTAACAAGTAAGTAGTGATGTCATGTTATCAGGGAGTCGTAAAATATAACTAAATAAATTGTAAACATATTTCCAGTTAGAAATTTCGACTAGAAACAATACAATAATCGGTATTAGCATTAAAACACTCTTAAAACTTATAAAATAAATTATTGTCACGTGATACTATTATGACCAGAGCATGTAAAATATATAACTGAAAAGATATAAATAAAAAAAAACGTTTCTTGTATACTTTATTTTTATATTTTATATAATGATAATTTATTGTATGACACACATTACTTTGTAGTACATAGTTTTTAATTTTAAATTATATTATATTAAATATTTTGTCTATTTATCTATTTTTATTTGTTTGTAACTGCAGGTCTAAGAATTAAGCGTTTTACAAGCTTTTAGCACATACTATCACGTAACTGTTAAATCTTTTTTAATAAAAAAGTGCATGGACCAAATAAAAATACCGTCAACTAATAATACTTTCGTAAAAACCTCACAAGAGACACACTGTACAAAAAATGGAATGTCACATAAAAAGTTTATTAAATAGAAAAACACGTATTCGTAGTTCGCTTTTGTCCTGGCATAAAAAAAAACCTATCAAATAAGTCGCTCCAGAGAAAAATAAGAAAAGTTTTTGTAAAAAAATATACCAAATTACATCTTATATTCTGGAGCTACAAAGAAAACAACACTCACGCACATAAACTTCGTAAAAAAACAACTTAAGTACACATTAAATCGTAAGTTACAAAAAATCACTTTGGTATTAAATAATTAGTAATTAGAAAAAATGTCCACCCGCTTAACCGCTGAAATCAGTCCTGTGAGATAAGTGATGATGGTCAAAGAGTTAGTAGGGTGAATATAAATAAAGTTTTTAACAGTGAACTTAAGATAATTTTTTAGCTGTGTATATTTAGTAGACAAATACTAAGTTGATTTGGAAATGGGTTTAAATTACATAAAATGTAAAAAGTCCAATACTAAGTCGCATTCTGGTATTTTTCCCGCACTCCAGCCTTGACCGGAAAAATACTTTCGCGATATTAATAGTGCACTTCCTTGTTATTGGCAATTTCGTTACAAAACTTTAGAAAAATATTATTTTTCTTGTCAATATTAAAACAGTGCACTGCATAATTATTTTTAATATATTTTGAGCTATTTAGTTTATTGCAAAATATTTTCTAAATGTAGGTTTCTGCTGCCTTTGCAGCAAAGAATAAAGTATCTTTTATTTAATTTCTTAGACTCCTTAATGAAAGTTTACGGATTTTTTTCTTATATTTTAAAAGACTAAATGCCAACTTTTCGTGGTTTTTATACCGGTGAATACTTTTTTAGTGTAAAAAATAAACAACATCCAAACTATATTAAAAATTATACAGTGAGAACCTAAAGACCGCATCTCCTTTTCTAAATCTAAACCATTCAGTATATTCTAAAGAAATTTAAAACAATTGTATGTGTATAGCAGGGTCTTTATTTTTCGACATTTAATAAAAACCTTTAATAATAATATGACAACAGACGCTATAGAGCTCCTGACGAGAACTTTATAACCCTAGCGTATACTATCGTTATCTTGACTTAGGTACTTCAAAATGGCGGTACTTACTTTAATTATTACCTAAATACTTAATTTAGATCGCCATATTCTCTAAACTAATAGTTGGATATGATAAATATTGTTTTTTTTGTTTTACCACCAAGTAAATTATACCTGTATTATCACCAATATCATCATTAAAAAAAATGTTTAAATAAAGTCATTTTGTAGTAGATAAAGTGATTGACTTTACATTCTAGGGGCTTCAAAATATTATGCCACAAGACTCCCTTTACAATTTTCTTTTCAATATAACGCCTAACTGACACAAAGTTGTCATTGATAGATCGTAAAAAGTAGATCTTGCTCATATACTATCAATCCAAATTTGATTAGAATATACCGAACGGCCTGTAAATTTTAAAAGTTGGGACGAGCTTTCAGTCCTCACTGTATCAATGTTGTTTTAAAACTTTAAGCTCTTTATTTCTGAAGACTAGTTATAAATATTATTATTACGCCACGGAGAGGAACTCTTAAAAAATATACATTATACACCCTTATAAATTTTCACCCTACCAACAACGTTTCTTCTTTTAACCCTTTAACCATAACCTTAGTTCTCATTTCGTTCCTCCATCACTGACGCTGGCAATACTGGCACATGTGACGCTATCGTCGACTTTTTCTTGTGTTTCTTCTTCTTCTTGGTATTATGTGGCATAACTACACAACTACATCCGCTTCGTACGCTGATATAATCCAGGGTGTAGGTGCTGTTACCTAATCCTGCCCCTGGAAATGTGGGAAGTTTTTTGTTTCGATGATCTTGTGTATCTTTTACTAGTGCATAGGTATAGCTATGCATTTGAACACATCTGAAAATAAAGAGCAAGAGGTGTCAATTTGTTTTTATTTTTGTGGAAATTCTAAACTGCATATTTAAAAAAAAGGGATTATTCCAATATGCATTGACAATAATTTCGCGGTTCCAGCAAAAAGTTCATAAATTAGAATCTTGGTCACCATTTTGTCAACAATTTGAATTCCAAATAAAATTTTATTACCACGTAGGAAGTAATTTTTTCTTATGCATAAGTTATTTTTAGTAACAAAATTAAATAGGAGTTGACTTTAAGAAAAAGTTCTGGCAAAAAAACAGTAGTTTTCAGTCTTTTCTTTGGAATATTTTTACTAATGTCGATCTTGTGTATCTTTTACTAGTACATAGGTGTAGTTATGCATTTGGGCACATCAATTCGAATTCCAAATTAAATTTTACCACGACATACGAAGTAATTCTTTTTGTTTTTAATATTTATGTTTAGAAACCAAATAAAAAGCAATTCCCATTTTAAAAGTTCTTTAAAAATACCTATAGTATTTAGTGTTATTTTTAATAGTTAATCTTTTGTATCTATAATATATAATAAGCAACAAAAGACGGTGTTCAAAATGTTTTTATTTCTGTACAGATACTAAACTGCATAGTCAAAAACAAAAATGTATTATTTTAATATGCATCACATACATACAGGGTGTTCGAAAAATGCACGGCCAAATTTCAGGAGGTGATTCCTCATTGAAAAATATGAAAAAAGTTCCTATAAACACGGGTCCGAAAATGCATAGTTTCCAAGATACAGTCAGGGTGTTCAACATTTAGGTTCAACATTCACCTTCTTTAATCTTCAGTTGACCTTCACTTTTTAATGTCATTAGATAGTCCTTAAAAAGTTAAGATAGGAAAGTAAAATTAATTTTGCTCTATCTTTAACTGTTTTTGCTCAGTAAATCGTCAAAATTCAAAAATTCCGTCCCAAGAAACATGCAATAAAGTGGTTTTTATTTTTTTCTCGAAAACGAAGCAAGATACAAAAAAATTTCAAGAGATAAAAAGTTGTATTTTCCAGTTGCTTATTCTAAAAAAATAAAAAAGTTACAAAAAAGTCAGTGGCGTACATTTTTTTACAATTATTTTCGATAAGATGTCCCGTGAGACGCCACTGGACTTAATAATTTTAATTTAATTATGCCTAACTTTGACCCTTATTACTAGAAATAACACTGAAAAATTTCAAGAAAATCGGTTACAGGGTATTCAAGATAATTACAAAAACCTATTTTATTTAAAAAGTTTAACACCCTGTATCTTGGAAAGTATGCATTTTCGGAGCCATATTTATAGGAACTTTTTTCATATTTTTTTAATGAGGAATCACCTCCTAAAATTTGGCGGTGTATTTTTCGAACACCCTGTATACTGTAATAATTCCGCGGTTTCAGGAAAACATTCTATAAATTAGAGAACTTTTCACCATTTTGTCAGCAATTCATATTTTAAACCGCAAAATAATCTTTTTTCTTTTGCAATGATTATTTTGAAAAGCAAATTAAGAAAGCGTTTGCCACATTAAGAAGGTCTGAGAAAACACTGAAGTTTACTGTTCTTTTTTTTAGTTAGTTATTTTTATTTAATATCAATCTTGTTGCTTGAGTCCTGAAAAATATATATTTAAATTTGTTTACGCGTACTATAATTTTTAATTGGTTTCAAACTCTGACTTGGTTTATTAAAAATATTATTAATGTATTTAAAAAGTTTAATTATTAATCAATTAATACTACTAATATATACAGGGTGTCTGGAAAGTCAACGATAACACTAAAAGGGCTAATAGATCAGCTCATAAGCATTCAACAAAACATAAAATAACCTTAGTAAGAAATCAATGGTTTTCGAGAAATTGGTACTTGGAAATTGTCCAGGCACCCTGTACATATATTATTTAAATTCATTGTTTAAAGTAAGATTTTATTATAAGTATTATTATTTTTGAATTTTAAGCATTTGGAAGATCAGCCGGGCGTAAAAACTAAGATTTTTAAAATTATTTTAATAAGATCTAAAAACTTTGTGAAAAGTTTGACTTAAATTCTTTACTTAAAACGTAAATTTTTATCTTTAATAGTAACCCCAAAAGGTCCATCAAGTACTAATTAGATATTTCGTTATTAATTAACATACCTGGACTGAAGATGCAGCTTCTTATCCATAAATCGACAAGGTTTATTAAGCACATCTTTGTGGCACGAAAGCTCGTAGAACCTTAAAGAAAAGAAGATATAAGTAATAGCTGTGGGTGGGTAATATAAGGTAAGTCAGAAGTTTAACAAAGCTCATCTACTCGTTATACATAAAACTTTTAAATATCTTTTTATATAGGTATATAGCCAGGCATAAACTTCATATTTTAAAAATATTTTGATATATTCAATGCAGGGTTGGTCACTGCAGCGTTACAGTATAAATGTTTTATTTTTTAATTGATTATACTATATTTTATATTTTTGCTAAATTCCTCTCTTAATTCCAACACTTTTTGTTAGAGTTGTATCCTCAAATTTAAGAAGTATTGGGACTTCTTTTGAAAAACTAACATATTTATTATCAAGCTTTTTTCGCTTATGAAGATTACCCAAAACAATGTTATTAACAGAATATCTTGACATACCTTATTTTTTTTAATTGGTCACCCTGTATATTTTACCACAATTAAAAAGGTCTTTTAAACAGCTTTACAAAAATACTACATTTGATATATTTATCTTTAATAGTTTCAAAAATAAAACCATTTAAATCTGAAAAATATTATACATGTAATTTCCACTATACCTACGTACTGGACTTAGCTTAGACTGTAGATTTAATGGACAATATTTCTATTATTATTTTGAATTTAAGTGGTTATGTTTTAAAAACTATTAAAGATAAATATATTAAATGTAAATTTTTAAAGCTCTTTAAAAGACCTACTTAATGGTGGTATAATATATAGGGAGTCCCATTTTAAAAGAGGTAAGTTGTGTCAATTTAATCTCTTAATAAAATTGTTTTGTGTAAACCTCATAACAGAAAAAAAACTTAATAATTCACTGTACAAGCTGGATTTGAAATCATTTTCTTAAGTTAACAAATAAAGAAAAGTTATAGACATTTAAAATGTGGACAAGTTAAATTGGACGCACTGTACATTTTATTAATAAAATAAATTTTGATTATACAAGGAGTTGATTAACCCATGGGAAACTTTAAACCTGGTAGCCGTGGATATTATCCCAAACAAAATAGGTCATAGTATCAGTCATCTGTCAGAGTCATGTACAGGGTTTTATTTATATTTTACCACCCACTTTTTACTATAACTAAGAAGGACAGAAAAAAGTTCCCGAATAAAAGTTTTCATCTATTATTTTTTGTGATTAAAAAAAGAAATAAATAAAAATCTATAACTGAAGAAAAAAAGAGGTAAACTTTTTTAAATGGAAACCCAGTATATTAGGTCACCATTAAAAAGGTCTTTTAGAAAGCTTTAGATAAATAACACATTTGTTACATTTATTTTTTATAGTTGCGAAAATATTGCGTTTAAATCTAGATATAATTTCCATTTCTACAGTCTTAGCTTAGTGCCTTGGGTAGGTATAATGGAAATTACATCTACTATTTTTCAAATTTAAGTGGTCAAACTTTAAAAACTATTAAAGATAGATATATCAAATGTGATTTTTGTAAAGCCTTAAATAGATCTTTTATTGGTGACATAATATACATGGTGTCCCATTCAAAAAGTTGTCCTTTTATTTTTCGTAAGTTTTTGATGTTTATTTGTTCCTTTTTTATGCTCAAAAGATAATAGATAAAAAAGTATAAAACCTTTATACAGGACGTTTTTTTATCTTTATTAAATATAGTTTATAGTAGGTGGCAAAATATAAATAAAAACCCTGTACAGATTTAAAAAATATATATATTTTTTTAAACCAGGATTAACCGATATGTTTTATAAATTAAATGGTAGAGTTATAAAAATAAATGTATTTGTAAAACTAACAATATATATATATATATATATTGGTATATATATAGTCCCTATATATCTATATAAACCTATATACTATAATTTATCCTTGAGTACCATATTACTCTTGTCTAAAAGACAAATACGTTTTTTAAAGTATTACCTCTGTCGATAGTTCTCGCTCTTATATAATTCCACATAGATGTCCTGGTCGTTTTTTCCACCTTCCGGTTCGATCATTTCTAGAACTGACGGACAACAGTCCACTCCAGGACCTGTGTTATCCATCAGTCCATATTCGTAGTCCAGAAGTTGTTTATTCTGCCGCGGAAGCAACATTTTGCCCGCGTCAAAACGCAGCTCTTGGTCGTGGGAGTAGGGATACAGTCGACCGTGGAAAAATTGTCGTTTACTAAAAAAAAATTAATATCACTTTTGAAAATACATTTAAATAACTTCAAATGCTTAAGAAATAATTCTACAAGAACAATAAATATTAAGCCGAGTCCAGACTTGCAACAACTTGCCAAACATTCGTCCAAACTAACCAACCTGTTTGCGCACTCGTTTGACGCCAATAAACTAATAAGCTTTGAATTACCGACAAATCTTTCTCCAAGCCCTTGAAACGACGTGAATTCCGTCTACGTTCACGTCCGCGCTATGTACGCGGTATGCGGGGCGAGCGGCGGGCCAATTGTTGCAAGTCTAGACGCGGCTTTAGGTATTTATTTGTGACAGTCAAAATCTTTTATGGGTACCAAGTTGTCTTTTTGGACAGCATTTCATACTGCGTTAGGGCATTGTAAACATAAGCATAAAACTGCAGGTGGCTCCCCTACATTTTACAAAACCATAGCCAGATTTTGATTACCAACTTGAGAAACTCTTTAAAACCGAATTTTGTAGAAAATGTTTAATATAAAAACAAATCAATTATATTCAAAATAAAATAAAAACATTTGACACCCTGTACAGAGCTGTACTGCAGAAGGAGGGCAATTGCACCCTCCTCCCAGGATCCCTAAAAAGAAGAGGTCTGGGTTTTTGGTTGTTGCAAATTTGCCAATGCTTTTTTAAAATTTTTGTTTTATTTTTATTTATTATTTGTACTTACTCAAAGTGATGTTCGTGTCTATAGTTTTTTCTGTGATAGCTTCTCTTTACTCTATCTTCGTAAGTCAGAGTCTCGTTAAAGTGATCTTCAGATTTCACCTGATGAAACACAGCGGCCAAGCCGAGCAGCTGAAACAAAATTATAATTCAATTATGATTAATTTAACTATAACCAAAAATTATCGCTTTTACCCTTATAATAAAAAAACCGCGGCTTTTACCGATTTGTATCAAAACGTTTTAAAAAAAAATATTTACAAACACTTTGTAAAAAGCGGGGTCCTACGAAAATGGTTTTACATACTGGGTAAGTAAAAACTACTGTAACTCTTAAATATCTTAAAAACCGCTAAAGCGACATTTACCAAATTTGGTATCTGGACGGTATTAAGAATGAAGAATTTAAAAGTAATATCGGCACCGTTGCCAGATTCCCCTGTTTTGTGCTACAAGCAGAGGCGCATTTACATATATATATATATATATATATATATATATATATATATATATATATATATATATATAAAAGTCCTCATTTTTCATTTTAAATTCGAAATCCACAAAATTATTTATAAGTACAAAATCTGCCGCCCCCTAAAAACCGTCTGCCGCCCCCTAAAAAAACGCCGCCATAGGCTTCAGCCTACTAAGCCTTCTGGTAAATACGCCACTGGGCACAAGTATTTTTGGTTTTTAAAATTGATTTTCCTCTTTATTTTCAGTGAAATAAATTGCGCATGCCAAATTTAATAGGTCCACAAATTTTCAAAATTCCATTTTTACTAGCTGCTGAGATATGACATCACATTTTACGCTACAATTTTAGATGCGCTCTAATATCTCAAAACCGCTTAAGCTGCGATTACAAATTTCGGCATTTAAGGCTTTCGGGCCAAGTAGAATTAAACAGTGATACTGTCATTGTTGCCAGATTTTCTAGTTTTACGCGCCTTTTATTATTTTTTGTATTTAAAAAAATGACCTATTTAATTTTAATTGAAATAAAAGGACCGTGCTAACTTTAGTAAAATTTTAAATTTTTAAAATGTTATCTTTACCAGTTACCGAGTATATGTACATACACACGCATATATATATATATAAAATTTGCAACAATACTGATATCACTGATCAATTAGGCATGCCGAAAAATCCCTAAATATTAAATTTTCTAAACATGCTTGGTGGTCTTATAGATATGTAGGCACTAAATTACTTTTTGCCAAAAGGGTAGTGAATCATATGTCGACAACTAATTGAGGCAGAATTTTGAAAATTTGGAATCTTACTAAATTTAATTTGCTTAGTTTAATGCAATAAAAATAAATGGGCAATTTCATTTAAAAAAATAAAAAAGATACGTGCCGATATCACTACTTAATTCCACATGTCCAAAGTACCTTAGATACCAAATTTGACAAATGTAGCTTTAGCAGTTTTAAAGATATTTAAAAGTTGCGATACTTTTTACCAACCCAGTATATATTTTGTTATTCAGAAGTCTAGTCTGAAAAATATATGTCGCTTAAACTCGTCGCGTTGCTATGTACGCATGTCTTTGATTTTTCGCGTTTGATTTTAACGCGCTGTTTGCTGACCGCTATCCACGTCGTTCCACTATGTTTTCAGCCTTAGGGTGACAATTTTTCAACTGGGGCATTATTATTGGGCTTATTCTAATGATCAAATTCAATGTTCTACTGCTAGTTTTGTATTTTTACATACTTCTTAAAAAGTCCTAAGAAGATAGAATAAATGTAAGATAATAGGCCAATAAGCTTCTAATGGTTTAAAAGCCATTTTGTTTTTATACCGGGTGGTGTCCGGTACATTTTACACAAAAAATGAAAAATAACTTTTTGAGGAGACCAGTCGGACAAACCCTATTGCCAAGTTTTAAAAAATTTTAATAAGCGAATCTTGAATTATTCAATTAAATGTAATTTTGCAAAATTACCAAATTTTCGATTCAGGTAAAACTAAACAGACATCAGCCACCAGCAAACAATTTGTTATAATACTCTCACTGATTTATGGACACTTTTTCTTATGGCAGTGACAACATTCATTTTACAGGTGCCTGTTTAGTTTTACCTGAACCGAAATGTTGGTAATTTTGCAAAATTACATTTTATTGAATAATTCAAGATTCGTTTATTAAAACTTCGCAAGAGGGTTTGTCAGATTGGTCTCTTCAAAAAGTTATTTTACATTTTTTTGTGTAAATCTACAGGAGCTAATAATTACCCCTTAAAATTTAGATGGTACCAATGGTACCTATGTTCCGCTTGGCCACTCACCACCCGGTATAAAATAATTGAAATTTATTAATAGGCCCCCGTAATTTATACTACGAGTTAATAAACCAAAGAAATTTTAATATTCCTTTCAAATACATCTTAATCATCACACATATATTTTTATTTCACATAAATAATATTGATTTAATGCTTTTCGATTTTATCAGAAAATGATTTATCCACATTCTGACCCAGTGGTATTTATTATTATTTGTAAATTTAAATCTGTTGCCATTAAATTTATCAAATTCCGATCAGAACGATATAAAATTTCCAAAGAATTCCTGGTATGTGCATCTGGTATAGAGAAAAATAAAATATTTTTCTTTATGTCTATGTCTTTGACGTCATTCAAATTAAAAGATTGACCCGGTATTTTAGAAATAACTATCTTATAATTTTGGGTATAATTTAAATATAAAATTATATTAGCAAACATATTATAGGTGACGGCAAAATTACTATTCATATTTTATTTTTTTAATTTATATTCAAATTTTGTAAAATTATACAGGGTTTTATCTAACTGCGGAACAAAATTTAAATTTTGTTTCCTTGTTATTGTATAATAAATAGTTTCCATAAACCTTTATGCGGTGCGGACTAACTTTATTTCTGAAATAAAGGGCAGGTAAAATAAAACAAAAGTTGTTATTTTATAAATATCCTTAAAGTAATAGAACTATTATTTACTTTTGAACAATACTGGGTCCAGTGGCATCTCAGTGGGAAGCACAGTCAATATTATTAAGAAAATAGTACGCCACTGATTTTTTTACATCTATTTATTATTATATTTATATTTATATATTTATATTTATAATTATATTTATATTTATATTTATATTTATATTTATATTTATATTTATATTTATATTTATATTTACATTTATATTTATATTTATATTTATATTTATATTTATATTTATATTTATATTTATATTTATATTTATTTATACCCTGTATTGTGTCACCGATTGCCAATTTTGAATATAATATCATCTGTCTATCACTTTAATTTTAACCGAAACAGAATAAAACTTTAATATTTTAAATAAAACCCCTGTATTTAGTCTCCCCCGTGGTGCAGTGGACAGAGCTTTGATCTTCGAAGCCAGAAGTCGCCGGTTCGATTCCCAGCGGGAGAGACATATTTAGGTAGTAGTTATTTAAAAATAACGTCCGTGGTGGCACTACCGCGTTGTCTAAAAGGTGCTGTGAAATGCATAACTGCATGTTTCAGTGCTTGGACAACGTTGACGGAACAGGGGGAACGAGGGGTAAGACATCTAATAACCCGACACCCACGGTACTCTCGTATTTAGGAATAAGCCTCCGTGGATGTCTTCTTTGTATGTTTTGAATTCTATGGGTTGTTTTTAATATAAAACTTGTAATTTATCGGAGAAACGTCACTTATTGCTTGCTAGTTTTAAGGTTTTTGTAAGTAAATATGTTTTTAAGTTAAACTAAGTTGCTAACTTACCAATTGGTTGTTCTTGCAATTTGCAATTATTATTATTATTATCACGTATTAATATAGAGTATTATACATTTTTAATGTAAAATGCAATAAAAAGTCAAAATTTGATAAAATTATACAAGGTGTTCTATTTAGACAAAAAATCTACTGTTCTTAAGACATTTTATGTATTTACTAAGGTATTTACTGATACTGTCAATATTTATTTTAAGTATTTTCTTTTGATATTTAGTACAGAAGCGAAGGTATTTTGTTTATACATAGAGTTGTAACTCTATAATTCTACTACTACTACTCTATATTTATTTTTCCAAATTGTTTAGATATAATAAAAATCTTGCATTAGTTCTTCTAGACCTCTACTTGCATTAAAAACGTGTAGATTGTTTTTAAATAAATAAATTACCATAAAACGCCCTAATTAAAGCTTAAGCGACTTATGTGGTCCTTATTTAAGTAAGTAAGAAGAGAGTGTTTAGGAAACCAATTGTGTACCCATGTTAAAATTTGGGACATAATCAGGTCGGACCACCATAGTACTTCTGTTTATCAAGCACCTACGACGTGTCGAAACTATTAATTAAGAGTAAATTATGGTTTGAGGGAACTTAGTTTAAAAAAGTACTTGTAAAATTTTTACCGTTTTTGTGGTCGGGTTTTCTGCGGTTTAGAATACAGAATTGCATTTTAAAGGCGAGGAGGTTCTCAATCCGCCTTTTTTGTTATGTTACGCGATCACTCCGGCGTTTGTGGACCAATTTTAAAATTCTTTTTAATTTTAGAAGTGTACTTTCGCGGTACTCCCATACAAAAACCAAGCCAGCAGCGGGACTCTGGGCTCTATAGAATTCTACACCTCGCTTTCTATCGTAGATTTCTACTCGAGAAGTCGATAACTGCACTTTTTGGTACCCTGTGTCACAATAGACTAAACATCGGAAATGTTCGTACAATGTCTATATGTGTACTAATACTTCTCTGTTTAACTGTGCAAGATCAAAAAGGACACACATACAGCTATTGCTAATTAGATTTACGGAATATCATTATTAAGTTTTTAATTATTGTTTTTAACACGGAACAAATAAGGGTTAGGTTTTTAATCGATTTTTATTTAATTTTATTCTCTTTTACTCTTGGAGTCAATTTTGGACTATGGCATTAGCAGTTATTATGTCTATGGGATACTCCCTCCTTTTATGAAATTAAATTTTCGACGGTCATGCAAAACTGTCACATTGAAGGGTCATGGTTAGTTCTCCTATAGTATTAACCTAACCTTTTTTTCAAATAAATAACTATTAATGTTCCCTTACTGTGAATAATTTAAATCAGTAAAGCAAAATATGTGACCAATTTATCTAAACTAAAAACTTCAAATACCGAATAGTTTAGCTTTATACAATTGTGAATCTTTGCAAAAATCAAGGTCACATTGGTTGGACACTAAACACATGGCTAGAACCAAAATTATATTTTTCTATCATTGTAAAAACAACAAATAAATTTTTGCATTCTCAATAACACAAAAACAACCAAATAAATATATAAATCAATATATAAATCGTAGCAAACTGTAATCAACAGAAAATATCCGAGACAGAATGCTATCGATGACGAATATAAACCAAAAGAAATATGCGTTAAGGGACGCGTTACGATATAAAACCTTTTCAAATGTTTAGAGTTCGTATGTCCTAAAAGTTTTGGCACACAATATTTATCGGTTTTTTTTTAATGAAGAAATTTATTTAAACACTAACTAGTTATCATAAATTACAACTCAATACTTAACTAAACTATACTATCGAATTATGTGGAGTGGCCCATTCTGCTCTACCAGACGCAAATTTCTTCGAATGTCTCTCATGAGGTCCTGGACGGAATTCAGTTCAATTTCTCTTAATTTCTCGTAAATTCGCCGTCTTAATTGTTCCTCATCTTGTGCTTCCCAGCCTCCATGATAAACCTTTCTAGACAGTACAGCCCAAAAATCCTCTATTGGGCGAGCCTGCGGCAAGTTTGGAGGATTATCGTTTTTGGGAACAAAAGGTATGTGGTGTTGTCGAAGCCAGTTTTGGGTATCTCTTGAGTAATGGCATGATGCTAGGTCTGGCCAAAACATGATATCGTCATTAGCATGATGTTCGCGGACAAACTGAAGCAATTTGGAAAGGCAGTTATCAATATAGCTCTGACTATTCAAAGCTTCACCCCTCACTCTTCCCACAAAAGGTCGGGATACACCCCTGTTAGAAATTGCGCACCAGACAAGGATTTTATCTGCAAATTTCGCTTTATGTTTGTATCTAACATTGTCAGGGCATTCCTCTACGTTGTCCGTATAAAATCCATCGTTTCCCTTCATTTCAGAATTACTCAAAGTGAAATACTTTTCGTCATCTAAAATAATGATTTTTTCATTGGCAAAATGTACCCGCCTCAGTTGACGACAACATCTTGGTATACGAAGAAGCTGCGCTTGAGAGTATTTGGGGCACTTACGTCTCTTTCGATATTTAAGACCATTCCTCCTCAATTCCAACGATATCGTACTCTTAGAAGATCTGTATTGCCTAGCCAGTCTCCTCGTTGACATTCCAATCTGGTTTTTTGCTCTTCTCACCAATCTCTCTGACCTCTGTGCGGTAAATGCACGTGGTCTTCCACTTTTGGGAGATTCAGACATGGTATTCCCTGCTCGCACTCCGCTATTGTTCTATAAATGGTTCTTGCGTAAAATGTTTTCATTCTGGAATATTCGACAGATTTCAGCTTTGGGTATCCGCCCAACTAACTTGTAGATACTTTTTCTTATTTCTAATTTATACGACATCTTAAAGCGAAAACTTCAAAATAAATAAATCTCAACTGACAGTAAATAAAGTAAATAAACTTTTGTTTGTCAAAGGCAACTTGATATTACTTTGTTTTTGTCTAAAATTAAAGACAATGAGTTTTGTGCCAAAACTTTTAGGAATTGATTGA
This sequence comes from Listronotus bonariensis, assembly GCA_014170235.1. Lineage (NCBI taxonomy): Eukaryota > Metazoa > Arthropoda > Insecta > Coleoptera > Curculionidae > Listronotus > Listronotus bonariensis. Next base: position 34,704 of record JACEGR010002910.1, read on the forward strand.
CATTGGGGGTAATGATTGGTTAAATCTTTTAATTTTTTTATTTGTTTTATTAATAAATCTAAAACAAAAGATTTAAATAACAAGAACTAACCATGACCCTTCTGCGTGACAGTTTTGCATGACCGTCTGTAACGTTTCGAACCAATCAAATTACAAGGCATTATGCTTTTAAAAGTAGTCTTTAAAAGAGGTACTGGTAGTATTTTTCAGGGAATGATTACCGATTTAGTAGAAATAATAATAAATTAGAAAGCAAAAATAAACTTAAAATCGCAAAATAAACACTCTTTTTTAAAAAAGGTTAAACCGACTTCAAAAAATATATTCGAGAAAAATTAAACCGACTTAAAAAAAAATTAAGTAAAACTCACTAAAAACTTAAAAATAATAAATTTAAAAAACAAATAATAAAAATAAAGTCGGGTAATAACATATTATGCGCTAAACTACTAAATGTTGATAACCAAATAAGCAAAAGCTTTTAAAACTTTAATACCATATGTTATTAAACGACTTTATTTTTTTTTTAATGTTAATATTATTTTATCCTTTTCCTTGAGTTTTTAGTTTTAATATTTTTGTTTTTTTTTTTGAAGTCGGTTTAATTTTCAAAAATTGTTTTTTTACCAATCCAGTATGTTTATACATAAAATTACTTAAGAAATTATCTAAAAACACCCTTAAAGATCAACTACTTGTTATGAAACATCACATTTCAAAAGCGACAGCAACATAACTTCTCCCTTATATTATGGTCTTCAAATGAAGACGTTAAATCTCTATCTTCATTCTGCATCTGGTTAAGTCGTAACTTTATATCCCGACTTCTTCACAATGAAGATTGAAAACGAAGATAAGTGAGCTCTGCAAATCTTGCGGTACGTTTGTGTACCTTATTAATGATTTTGATTGTGTCTTAGATATTCTTATAACTTAATTATTACGTGTGCCTTCTTTGGGGTTTTAAATTTTAAGATTAATATGTTTAACGATACGGCTTTCGGCATTACACTGTTAAAAATGTTTTTTTAATTAAAAAAATTGACAAAATAAAATTCTTTACAATTTCAATCTTTTAAAAAAATGTAAAGATGTAGAGATGACTATAACCAACTTGGTCTAAGCATTTTAACCCAGCAGGTCAGTCAGGTAAGTCCCGTGTTAACAAACTTCCTCTTGTCTGACTTAAGACACTCACGATACGTTAGTATTAAGGCTTTTAGCCTTCGTGGATTGCCCAAAGATAAAAAAAAAACAGCCTGAGTATGCTGGAGCCTAGAGCGACAGATCTAAAGCCGCGTACAGACGGGTGTAATGCAACCTGCAATGCAACATGCAACGCAACAAGATTTCCACGTTTGGACGGTTGCGTGTAAAGCGCGTTGGAACGTTCGTTGCGATTCATACAGGTGTCGGTTTTGTGTGCAAATGCAAAGGCGTTCGATGTGTGTTCGCAGTATCCGTTTGGACGTATTTGAGTGTTGTTGCAAGAAACTGAAAAACGTTAAAACTTGGAGACCAAAGATTAAAAACTTTAGATAATTAAATATTATAGGGAAGAAATTAATTTTGTAAAACCGTTTTTTCTCAACTAGCTGACTTTTCTACCAGCGACGACACCATTTGGTTTTCCGAATTCTTTTTACCAAGTAATATGTTAAAATTAAAAACGATCTTGCTCTAGAACCTTGTTGGCTTACAAGTTCGTTTTAAATGCGGATAAGCCCATTTGCGATGATATTTGGGCTACTAAATTACCTCTTAGTAATGCTTCTTTCCATAGGTAAACGGCTGTTCGGTAAGTCGGAATTTATACAAGGTGATCATAGGGGTGATAGAGTGAGCCAAAATAATGTTAATATTTCATATAAAAACAGTTCTATCGCTCTTTGTTAGGGAGATATTGACCTTCAAAGTTGGTATCAAAAACTTATTATAATTATAACTTTTAAACTGTTGCTACAGTACCAATAATATTTGAGCTATCAAATAACCCTTTAGTAATGCTTCTTTCCATGGGAAAACGGCTGTTCGGTAAGTCAAAATTATACAGGGTGCGACAATTTTTCTTCATTAATGTATGCATTTTTAACAATGGTGACCAATTCAACATGTTGCTTTGGCCGTTTAATTCCTTTATTATTTTTGTATAAAAAGATATACTTCATTTGAATCGATATCTTCAACCGTTTTTCATAAAATCGCATTTTAAATCCATACATTCCAGCATTTTGTATGGGTTAAAAAAGTAATTTTATGAGAAAATTATTAAAATGTGGTAAAATTATTAAAATCGGTTTTTTTGAGTCCTTTAAACTATTATAATACAGTTAAAAACTGTTTTTAAGAATTTTTACATATTTATATAGTATATATATATATATATATATATATATATATATATATATATATATATATATATATATATATATATATATAAATTTATATATTACTTATTTTACTTTACAATGCTGGTATGTTTGAACTCTAAAATACGATTTTATGAAAAACGGTCTAAGATATCGATTTAAATAAAGTATACTCTTATTTGTACAAAAATAAATAAGGAATTAAGCAATCAAAGTAAAATGTCGAATTTGTCACCAGTGTTAAAATGATTACAATAAATAAAAAAAAAAAATGTCGCACCCTGTATAATTCCGACTCACTTAACAGCCATTTACCTATCAAAGAAAGCATAACTATAAGGTTACTTACCAGCGCAAATATCATTGATACTGTTGCAACAGTCCAGAAGTTTTAATTAAAATAAGTGTTTTTTATACCAACTTTGAAGGTCAATATCTTCCTAACGAAGCGCGATAGAACTATTTTTTATATGAAGTACTAACCTTATTTTGGCTCAATCTATCACCTCTATTATTTGTGACCTTACCTTTTCGGAGTGTATAATAATATAGGAAATTTAAAAAATTATTTAAATTAAATATGTATATAGATTTTTACCAGTGTAATATTTCACCATATTATTAAGGTTAGTATTTATGACCACCAGTAATTAGGTACTTTATACCCTGATGTTTAATACAAATTATAGTCTACAGGAAATAAAAAGGAAACTCGGCAATATTTTCCAATATTTTTGTACTTAAATTTACAGAATTTTCAAAAGAAATTATACCTTTTAGTTTTACTAGATTTATAAAAAATATGACGACAAATATCGTAAACTTTAAAAAAAAATCAAGAAAATATCAGGTAAATTTTTTAAATTAATTGTGCATTAATTTTTATTTTATGCGCATAATAAATTTATGCACTGATCTCGATGGATTGCCAATGTTATAACCTGCGCGAAACAAAAGTTACATTTCATGGGCGAAAAAACCGGTTTGTACGCAAGCAAGTTGAGGGTAAACGCACCTGGCCCCAAACAAACTATCCGCATTATCGGAAAGACGTGCGTCCTGGTTTTCTGTTCGAAGTACGGTAGCTAATGAGCGTCACGGTCAGACCGCGGACGAAGGGTACGGGGTGCCGGTGTTTGTATTTTGCCACGGCTTTTAAGTGCGCATGTTCGTCCACCCATTCATTTGTTTACTGCGCCAGGTCGTAAAAATCCGAAAAATGCTTCTGGCCACTGCGGATCTAAACGTAGGTGATCTATGGATTTATGCCGTATATTTGTCATGATATAAATGTGAAACTACTGAACACACACGGACACAAAACTTGTAAATGACTGTCAATGGATCACATACAGTGGTTGGAGGCATATGGGAAACTTTTTCATTATTAAATTTAAGAAAAAAAGTTATTCCTTATGAAAAGTTCTGCATGGTCCAAAACCTAAAATGCAAATATCAGATATCAAATTGTGTCAGTCATGTACGAGATTTGGCCAAAAATGTAATTTTTGCTCAAGAGTAAGGTACCTGTAGTTTTGCTAATATCGCAAATTGTTATAAAGAAAAGATATTTAGAATTAAAAATACTTTCAAATATGCAACTTTGTTCATTTCCAAAAATATATATATTTTTTATTTATTGTTCTGTCAAAATCGAGAAAATTTAATTTTGTACATTACTGCATTGTACATTCTTCTTGTTTTAATAACAATTAATTTAAAAAGTTTATTTAAAACTGTCCTATGACATTTACAATCATAAAATATAGTGCACTAATGTACAAACCTAAATTTTCACCATTATCGCAGAAAAAACCTTTTTTTTTGGAAATAAACAAAATTACATATTTGAAAGTAATTTTTAATTCTAAACATCTTTTCTTTATAATAATTTGCGATATTAGCAAAAATACAGGTACTGTTACTCTTGAGCAAAAATTACATTTTTGGCCAAACCTCGTACATGACTGACACAATTTGATATCTGATGATTGCATTTTAGGTTTTGGACCATGTAAAACTTTTTATGAAAAATAACTTTTTTTTGTAAAATTAATAATAAAAAGTTTACCATATGCTGCCAACTTACGTAGACAAACTGTATATAATGTTATTTTACTATCGAACTCCTGAGGGATGGTCATATTTCTAACTATAAAAAATATATATTTATTTAAGGTTTTTACGGTACTGAGTTAACATAAGAACATGTTTTAACTTACCGCGACAAGGGCTTGGATACAGTGTGCAATTAGCATAGTAGCCAGTGCAGGCGGGGGTGATTTGCGAGGGGGAAGCACCGGCCCCCGCTCTTGGGTTGCTGCCCGCCTCTTACTCCGTTGGGCCACAAAACGGCCACATTGTCGGAAAATGCACATCTGACATCCTGTTAAGTACCTGGGAGCTTATTTTCGTTAGTTATCTGAAACAAATAAACACATTATTAAAGGGGTCTATAATTTGCTTTAAAAGTTGTTTTAAGGAATGAGACACAAAACACGCTCTTTTGGTAAGAGAAGAATTCTCCGTATTTGGTGCTAGTACCGTAGGTGCTGGATTTAAAGAAGTTCAGTAAATAGCTACTACCTGTGAAGAGCATTAACAATTAAAATATGATGCAATACATCTTTATGTGAACATATTTACTGACTTTTTGTTACTAGATTAAACATCAACACTGCTCCTTGACACTCTTCAATCACTCATTACACTATTAACTTTATCGATTTGTCAAAAACCAGTACTCACGTTAATTCGAAATTTCGTAAAAGCAATGCCACATAATTTTTATGCAGTATAAAAATATTATTTTTTTTCCTCAATATATTATTTAATAATGAATTTTTTAGTTATATTTTAAAAATAAGTTATAAAAAGAAACCATATAATATACAAAACAATAAAACTTAAAAATAAAAAAACAAAAAAATAAAAAAGAGTTCTGTATCAATAATACAAAATATAACGAAAATAAAGCAATATAAGGAAATAAAGTAGGCCATGCTTTTTCTATCATTTTTTTATCCTTTACGAGTGTTAAAGCAGTTTACTGTTTTGAGCTTTCTGTTATTAGTAAAATATAAAGTAGAGGAGTAATTACTAAAAAATGAACTAAAAAAGTAATATAATAAACACAAAAATAAAATAGTTGAAAAAAATATAATATTAATTATATTTATTTAATACCAATACAACTTTTAAAAACGTAAAAAAATAAAAAAAAAAAAAAAGAATAACAAAATAGAACAAAAATATTATTAATTTTAGTAATTAAATAAGGTATAAAAGCAATATTACTAAACTATGTCTAAGTTAAATATGCAAAATTTTGAACCGTCATCAACGCGTGACATCGCGTTTTGTGTATAGCCATTGATTAAAAAAGCAATGTTTTAGGTTTACAATTATGATTTACTTCCTTTTACAAAAAATCTACAGAAACGATCACGGTTTAAAATTTTGCAAATATAAGTTGCACAAAGAAGAGTTATTTTTATTAGTTCTATAGTACGTTGTGAAACAGTATTTTAAATGAGAAAAATCCTAATATTGCGGCAAGTAGTCCCTAAAAATTATAGTAAAATGGGGATACATTTTGGAGTTAGTAGTTTTTAATTAAGTGCCATATAACGTACGTACAGACATAATCGCAGAACGGTTATATATTTACTTACATTGTTTAAAAAAATATTTCGGGGTAGATGTAGATATTTTTAAGCTCCTGTCAGTTAAAATAAAAGCTGAGAAGTAATTACAAAAACTTCAGTTACTTTTACCGAACCGCACGTCTAATTGAAGTAAACTAAATGCTTCAGTCACTATTCCTCATTTATAACATGGAATGCTAGACATTGAGGAGACTATTCGTTTATTGAGTATTTTCTTATTACATGTCGATGTCTGTACGTAATTAGGTGGGTATTGATAAAATCTATTTTGCGAAATTTATAGTATATTGCTTATATTACGTGGGAATCCCAAAATAGATAATGGGTAGAAATATGAATTAAAGCTGTTCTATATTTTAAATTTTAAAATTTTACAATATAATTATGTACAGGGTGTCCCATTTTGGTTGTCCCTTATGGGAAACTTGAAAACCATAAGAGATATTAAAAATCTGATACCCCATCCTCGAGCTCTTTTTGGAGAAAACATTTATGGTAAAAACAGATCATCGCTATCGCGAAGCGTTTCAGAGATACAGTGTGATTCTCGATTTTTTCACTTTTTGAAAAGGTCCTGTAGCTTTGTTGTTATTGCAGATACGAGAAAACTAATTGCACATTATACAGACACTTTTTTTCCGTAGAATCCAGTGGCGTAGCCAAAAATTTTTTTGAGCTGTCATTTTTGACATATGACCCAAATATGTTTTTTTTATTAGGGACACCCTATAAATGATTAGGTAATTAAATTGCTTGTTTTTTTCTGATTAAAATAATATATCATAGTAGGTGGTTTAATAAATTTTTTACGTCAAATATTGGAAAAATTATGATTTTAAAGACGCATTTCTTTATTTTAAAATTTAAAAATTTCCTACCACTTTATTTATAAATATATAAGTATGAAATTTTGGTAAATAATATATATGATGTAGAAGATTATTAATACGCATAATAAAATGATACACAATGTCTCAAAAAATTAAAATAATTTTTTTATTTTAAAATTTAAAAATTTCCTACAATTTTATTTATGAAAATAAAGGGATGAAATTTTGGTATTTGATAAATGTGATGGTGAGAAATATTACTATACATAAAAAAATGATACAGGGTGTCTCAAAAAATTAAAATGATTTTTTTTTATTTTTAACTTTAAAAATTTCCAACAATTTTATTTATGAATATATAAGGATGAAATTATGGTGGATATTATATATGATAAGGAAGAATATTATTATATATATATATAAATGATACAGTGTGTCCCAAAAAATTAAAAATAATTATTTTTATGTTTAAATTTAAAAATTCATACCGTCCTTATTTATGAATTTGAAGCAAAAAAATTTTGGTATTGTTTTAGTATGATAATGTTGTATAAAAAAATAAAAATCAAAGTTATACAGGGTGTGTCAAAAATTTTTCGATTTTTTTTGGACTTTAATTTTTTTTTTTTTGCTCTATTGGTAAAGTTGACATGGAGAATTCATAAAAAATAAAAAAAATAAAAATCAAAAATTAAAAAAAAACTTACAAAATTTTTAAGTTTAATTAATATAACTTGTTTATTATTGTTGTTGTAAACTAATTTTTTGTTTTTTTCTACGGAAATGTCTCCTGAGCTAAGGGATTACAGATTCCTTTTGAAACAAAAATATAAAACAATTTAATAAACAGATAGATAGAAATGCGTCTTTAAAATCATAATTTTTCCAATATTTGACGTAAAAAATTTATTAAACCACCTACTATGATATATTATTTTAATCAGAAAAAAACAAGCAATTTAATTACCTAATCATTTATAGGGTGTCCCTAATAAAAAAAACATTTTTGGGTCATATGTCAAAAATGACAGCTCAAAAAAATTTTTGGCTACGCCACTGGATTCTACGGAAAAAAGTGTCTGTATAATGTGAAATTAGTTTTCTCGTATCTGTAATAACAACAAAGCTACAGGACCTTTTCAAAACGTGAAGCGCTCGAGGATGGGGTATCAGATTTTTAATGTCTCTTATGGTTTCCAAGTTTCCCATAAGGGACAACCAAAATGGGACACCCTGTTCAGGGTGGCGCCTTTTCGTTGATCAGGGTATAGCGAAAACCTAAAGAGATGAAACAAATCTGATTGCACAATCCCGATTGAAATTATTTACTAAAAAATCAATGGTGGAAGTAAATCATGGCTAACTTGATCCGTTTTGAAGATACAGAGTGTTTTTATAATAAATATAAGTTATGCCACAAAGTTGGGTTTTATTAAATGGAACACCGAAAATTTTAATAACACTTTGTATCTTCAAAACAAATCAAGTTAGCCATGATTTACTTTTACCATTGAATTTGTTTTAAAAATTGAAACTGAGATTAAGCTATTTGATTCGTTTTATCTCTTTTAGTTTTCGATATACCCTGCAAGGTCTACAAAAAAACGCCATCCTGTAAAAAATTACCTCTGTTTTGTTATATTTTTACCCATTATTACAAAGAAAAAAAAGATACTTAACTAATCGCAATTATTATATTTCTTAAAATAATATTTAGGGCCGTTTCCGGCGGGGGTGCAGCTGGTCCACTCGCATGGGGCGACAAAAATTAGAGGAAGTCAAATGAAGGGCGACATTTTTTTGCTCTTCAAAAATATTTGTGAACGAAAAAATTGAAATTAATGTGGAATACTTCAATAAAGGACTTATTAATGTATTAAAAAAGTATTTTTTATTCTTCAAAAATTTTTATATTTTATACCTCAATTTCACAATTGACAGTTTATTCTAGGGGCGGCAATTTCTCTTTATGCAGCTTTGTAACGCTATAAGTAATAATTTTTGCGGTTATCACAAGCAACTACAAATAAACTTACTCACAAATTTCGATTGAAAAAAATGTATCATAGTATTTCGCAAAATTTGGAAGTAAATAATAAATGTAATTTATTAAACAACGTACAATCTCTTGGTTACCTTCTTTCTTTATTTTATCTTTAAAGATAAAAGCGGTATGTACAGGGTGTCTCATTTTAGTTGAAATTACGGAGTGTCCTAGTTAATAATAAAGATAGAACTTTGCGGTTTTCGCAAACCTAAGCTACATTTTTTTAAACGAAAGATTCCATGAGCAAATCCGTCATAGCCCTTTTAGTTTTTAAGCTACAGGGTAATTTGGAAAATATGAAAAAATTGCGTTTTCAGGTATCTTGTATCTCAGTTAAATGATAACTTATCATAAAGGTAAGAACGAATACTTACATAACTTTTTACTTGGAATGTAATAGTAGTAAATATTACATTCCATAGATATTATAGATTACCCTGTATATTTGTCAAAAAGAATTTTATCTTTTTAAAGGCTTTTTAAAATACATATGTATATAACACTGTGGGTAAAGTGAAATATGAAAATTGGGAATTTTGTCGTTGTTTATAAAAATAATCCGATAGTATTATGTATTCTTAAAAGCTTGCATAAAGACAAATTCTTTTTTTTACAAATGTACAGGGTGTACCATTTAAAAAAAAGATTGTTCGATATTTTAAAACCAGTAATAGGTAGAAAAATTCTGACCATACCACGGGACTCTACTTTAAAAGTTAAATATATGAATGATATTTCGTTTTTACGTTATAAGTAAGTTATTAGTACTTAATATGCAAAAGAATTACATACAATATAATCACGTAAACGTTAAGGCACGTATCCACCAAAGGAACACTGAGAAACTTTTTTGTTACTACATGTTAATTGCTTTGTGTTCCCAAATTGCGAAACAAATGTCAACAAATTTCAACTTTTTGTTTCCACTAAACCAACTGCAATCAGAAACATTTTTAGTTTTGTTTATCGTTTTTTACGTTTACACATTGTCAACTTTGAGAACTGAATGTCTTCACTGAAGCAACAACTAAATTTGTTTCTACTTGTTTCTACTTTTCCTTTGATTTTACCGACTTGAAGTGGAAACACGGAACATACAGAAACATTTTTATTTTGTTGCTACAACAATAAACAACTTATAGGAACATTATGGAACTTTTTGGAAACATGCAACATAAACAAAATAGTTGCTCATTGTTGCTTTGGTGGCTACGTACCTTTTCTCTTCCTACAATTTATTTTTTCCTAAACTTATTTAAAAAAGGTACTTAAATCTTTCCTAAATACGTGTGGTAAAAAAGAAAATATCTAAAAATGGGAATAAAAAAGTGAAAACATAAACAATTAAAAAGTCAATTTAGTTACCTAAGTAACAAAATATTCCTTTAAAATATTAAAAACAAAATTATATTTATTTGTCATAATTATTTTATAAATTAATTTAAAGCAGGATAAATATAAAATATTTTCACATAATTCAGCATAAAAAATCCAAATATCCACAGTTGCCATAGATTTTTTTTAAAAACAAAACACAAGATATTATAACAAGCCACTTTTTCATTAGTATTATACGCTTTTGTAAAAGTTGTTTTGCAAAAGAAAATATTAAGGAATATTTTTTTATGATTAAAGTAATTACAGAATCATTATTTAAATTGGATGTTAAATTTAAGAATAAACTTTATCTACAACATAGTACTAGGGATGGGCAATTTTTTAAAATTTTCAAGACTTCTTTACAAAATATACCTTTTTTGACTAGACAAGAATTTAGTCCTTAAGATAAGATTTATTGTCCACAACACAATATGCTTTAGGTTTTAGTACGTAAATAGGCAAACTATTCATATGTTAAAAATCTTATAAACTTACTAAATAAATAAGTATAAATATATTTTTTTGTAAACCTTTTATGGGTAAATTTAATAAAAAAAACACATTTAAAATATAAATAATGTTATTAAAAATTAAATTTTAAAAAGCTTAAAGCCAGCAAACTATGATAAGAAAAAATATTTAAAATACAAAACAAATAAATTGTTTAAAAAATATTTTCGGTAAAAGTTTTTCTTAATGTTTTGACAAAAAAATTGTAATAAATAATAAATTTTATAAAAAGTATTTTTTTTATTGAGCATTTTCATTTTACACAAATACAATAATATATTTGTTATTATTTTTTTAAATTTAATTTTAGGCTTTATGACATTTATGTTTGATTATTTTTGTAATATCTTTATTTAACTTCCTATATTTAGATTAAAAAATCCCTATAATGAATATTTGTATACCAGTTGGGATTGAATATATAAATAGTTATTATAAAAAAGGCGTTTACCATTTATAAATATATCCATTTTTTAGAAACACCAGACATAAGCCACTAATCTAATAATTTTCGTATTAAGTTTCGAAATAATGTCGACTAAGCGAAATGTTTCACTAATTCCTGCAGGATTAGCTACCTGCTATTATAACGTAGCAAATTACGGCACCCACGCTCCAGGATTTTCATTGGTTAGTAAAAAGCGCCCACTTGTTGAATAAGTAGATTCCTGCGATGCTATTTGCAGAGTTTAAGGGTGTAGCAGGAAAACTTACAGCCCTATTTAGTGTGTTGATTAGTAAATCCGGTAAATTATTTTTATGTTAATATAATATGAAAGGCCTTTTTTCTGCAATTTTCTTTAAAAGAAATATTCCTATAAATAAAATAATATTTAAAGTTTTACATAAAAATTAATTGAGAGCCAGACTGGACCATCCCACAAATTAATAATTGTGCTTTAAACAGCATTTTCAATAGCCTCTAACCTATTTATCAGGGCTGATGGTGACTAATAACTTTTATTGGATTGTAGTGGCCCCAAGGGAAAAAAGTCGTGGTGAATAACATAGAAAAGTACAGGGGCGTGCAGTGGAATTTGAAAAAGGGAAGAAATTTTAAAATATGTACCTATTTATATTGTAGTTGGATTCTTCTATCAGTTTTTGTATGGAAGCAAGCGAAGCAATGCTTCCCTGGCTTCCATAGATCGCACGCCCCTGGAAAAGCAGGATGTTTTTTCTTATAACTGTGTTTAAAGGGAGTTAAGTACTTTGTTTAATACACCAGACATTTTTTCTTGTGCTTTACAACATATTTAAGGTGTTCGGAAAATGTGTTAGGACATTCTGCGATGTAAAATAATGTTAGTAAGTTATTTGATAAAATGTCGAAATCTCCCTGGTTATCAAGTTACAGGGGTTAAAAGTTCAATTTTTATTTTTGTTTTTCTGCCATATTGCATTTATTTTTACCCATTCTAGTTGAAATTTGAGCCACAAATTAAGCTTTACAAATCCAAAAATTTTAGGATTAAAGTACTTTTTTTATGCTGCAAGAGGGCACTTTACCGGGAACATAAAATTTATTTGCTTCATAACTTTTTACTTTGACAGATATCGCAAAGCCGGGTGCGCCATTTAAAATGCAATCAAAAACTTAAAAATAATGTACTTCTTATTAAAGTAGATAAACCCCACATTTAGCCACTAATCGACATTAAACTTTCCATCAATTTTAACCAAATTACCTTTGTATTTAAATAGAATTACCAAATCAAGTTGCCTGGTCCCAAATTAAATTCTGCATTTCCATGTACAAGCCCCTAACAAAATGCATATCGCGGTACTTTTAAATATTCCCATTACATTTTACAACACCGTATCTTTTTACCACAAAAAATCTCTCAAACTGAACATTACAGTAATAGAATTAATTATCATTCGTTGTCAAATTTCACATAATTTGAGGCCAGGCGACTTGATTTGATGATTCTTTTTAAATACGTAGGTAATTTGATTGAAATTGATAGAAAGTTTGATGTTGACTGGTGGCTAAACGGTGGGGTTTCTTGACTTTGTTAAAGAGAACATTATTTTTAGGTTTTTAATTGCCGTAAAAATGGCGCCCTCGGCTTTTAAATATGTTTCAAAATAAAAAAGTTATAGAGTAAACAAATTTTATGTGCAGGGTAAAGTGCCCTTTGGCGGTAAGAAAAAGTACTTTTATTTTTAAATTCTAGAATCTGCAGAGCTCGATTGGTATGCCGAATTTTAGATAGATTGGTTTAAATAAAGACAATTATAGTTTCACTATAGACTCCCAGAACAATGCTAAATTTTTGGTCATCAGTTTGGACGCTGGCTTATTGGCTGAATTTATGAAGCGGCAATTTATACGTACTGTACACACAGTTATACATGTGTACTTGATGGATACCCGCTTCATAAATTCCATGAAGCGAGCGCCCAAGCTGATGACCAAAATTTTAGCATTGTTCTGGGTGTCTATAGTAAAACTACAATTGTCTGTGGTTTAAAAAAATATGACAAGAAAAAAACAAAAATTAAAATTGCACTTTTAGTACCTGTAACTTGGTACGTTTTCGACATTTTGTCAAAGGACTTACTAACATCATTTTACATTGTAGAATGTCCCCTTAAAATTTCCTAACGCATTTTCCGAACACCCTGTATAGCCACTCCGCTAAAATTGATTATGGTATTTACTGGTCAGTAGGGCAATAACGGCAGAATTTAATATCCCACCGATGGGTAATAAAACTTGTCTATATAAGTAGATGCTTGATTTCTATGTTATTCACTAAGACTCGTTACAGCCTCATTGACAAGTTCCTGTAAGGCAGGCGAAGCCGGTCTGGGGAGAGAGTCGTAGTGGATAACATAGAAAAGCAGGATGTTTTCTTATAACTGTCTTTAAAGGCAGTAACATACTACTATACTATACAGGGTGATTCAAAAGTCGATCACGAAACTTATAGGGGCAATTCTACTTGAGAAAATAAAAATTTATTTTGGTTTTTTCGCCATATATTCTTTAACCAATCCAGTTGATATTTGGCACACAAATCGGAATTTGCAGATTCAAAAATTTTAAGACAAAAGTACTTTTTTAAATACCGCCAGAGGGCACTTTATCTAAAACTTAAACGACAAACTTTACAGGGAGATTCTACAACAGAAAATAAAAAATGCATATAATCATATGTCCTAAACGTCTTGTTGGTGTGTTAAATAAAAAAAAAAAAATAACACCCCGTAGTTCAAAAACTAAGACGTTTAGGACATATGTTTATATGAAGATTTTTCTCATTTTTTGGTGAGAAATCGTTTGGTTCCGGTTAGTATAATAATCTCTAACATTATTTTATTTAAATTTTCTTGTATCTCTTATAACAAACGAGTTAAAAGTGCCTGCCCAAATTACCAAAATTTGTGTATTTTATTTTTAGATATTAAATGTGACCAAAAACAAAAAGTAAATTTAGAATTAAAGAATAATAAAATAAAACAGTATTGGGCTACGGCTACAATACCAAGCGTCAGCGGCAAGTGGGGAGTGTGAAAGCGCAGACTTTGATCTTTATGTTGCATACGTGAGCAAAAAGCACTGCCGCCTGTCTTTGGAGTGCACAAATATTATCGCGTTTCCAATGTATGTAAACTGGTTTAAAAATGCTGTTAACCACAAAATATTGTAGCCAGTACCGGCTACCAGTACAGATATTTGATACTCGCCGCTTTCGCTTGTTATCGTAGCCGAGACCTTAGGCGTTTTTGGTGCTTTTTATTGATTTATTGGTTTGGTGAAGTAATATCGGTTCCTTAATAGACTTTTTAGTGCTTTTAATATGTTATTTAATACTTTATTTTGAAAAAACGTAATAACTCAGTCATGTTTCTTGTCACGAAAAAAAATACTTCTATTATCCTTTACTTATAAGCGGCCTAGATCTGCAAAAAAATAATTAATTTTAGGCAAATAACCAATTATAAAATGGTATTTACCAATGCGTTGTGCTGACGTTTAATTCATGTATTGTTGACGTCACATTTGGAAATTACCTTAACTGGCCTAGTGGGGGTTCTATCACGATTTTATAAGTTTCTTAGAAGCTTTAACTCCGATAAACTAGCTAGTATAGTTCTTTTCGTTGCAGCTTCCAACACGGAAACATGCAATACAACACTTACGCACATCGACAATGCCAGATCAAGGCTTGGCACAGAGTAAATATTGCGCCCCTTGTGATCAGTGTGGAATTAAGTGCACATTTTTTGTTCAAAGAAGTAAAAACAAATATTTTTTTTATTCTGGAAAGAACTTAAAAGCAAAAAAAGTTATTAGGTAAAAAATATTTGTTGCTTCTTCTCAATTTGTACTTATCTCCTTTATCTTGCGCTTTTTTTCTTTAATTTTCGCCTCTCCTGATTAACTAACCTAAAATAAAATTTCTTTTTCGTATACTAGATTAAATTTAAAAGCAATAAATAAGGTCTTTACTTAAAACCTTTTATTTATTTATTTATTTATTTATTTATTTATTTATTTATTTATTTATTTATTTATTTATTTATTTATTTATTCATTCATACATTCATTCATTCATTCATTCATTCATTCATTCATTTATTCATTCATTCATTCATTCATTCATTCATTCATTCATTCATTCATTCATTCATTTATTTATTTATTTATTTATTTCTTTCTTTGGAGGGATCAGTAAACCCTGCATCCCTACAATATTTATTAATATAAATAACAAAGTAGTTGTTTACAATAGAAGATCATTTTGATGATTACAAATATTATTTTCGTAAACGCCTAGGTGTAAGATTTACACCTGCGTTCATATACAAATTTTTATTAATTTAAGTTACAATTTTAATAAAAAAAAAAAAGAACAATATTAAGCTATTTTAAGACACTAAGTACGTACTACATACTTAAAACAAAAAGTAAACCTACACTATCCACAGAAAAGATTTTCCTATGACACTTTTATTTTAGTCTCCCCTTAAATTTGCTTACCTCCAGATCTGGCCCTGAAGGGGACGCTCCACGGATTCCCGCTTGATCCGGCACTGTATTGATACGGTTCAACTAAATAGGTCCGGTACGTCCCAAATTATTCTTTTTTTATTCTTTGAATGTTTAGGCTGTCAAAGTAATTACTTTTGTAGGTTTTTTTTCTCCTTTTAATCTTCAAATTATGTAAGACCCGTGTTTAGTGTTATCAAACTTTTTCTGACCTCACTTAAGACCCTCACTAAACATTAGTATTTAGTCTTTTATCTATCCTAGAATGTTCAAGGATATAAAGCAAACATTTATTAATAACATTTAATTAAACCTTCACTTTAAGTATTTTAATTTGCGGCTTCTAGATAGCTCAGTAGCTTTATCCGAAGTTCATGAAGTACTAACCCAGCTTTTAGCCTCTACTTATAACAAATCAAATACTTTGTTCTTAATCTTTAGTGTAAGTAAATTATTTTATAATTGCTATTACCTAACAATGAAGAAATTAAAAGGGGCACGTCAAATTAGAAAATATTTTCCAAGGGCAGTCTGAGCACTGGTAGACATTACGGGTTGGTATTTAGGACCCTAGGAAAAAAGTAGTACTAAAACTATAAATTTACTTTTTAAGGTCAGTTAGTTTATAAAAATAATAGTCCTAAAGTCATTTTTTTTATTAAATATCCAAAAATAAAAGACTCATTTATATTGCGTGTATTTACTTTTTTTCAATTTTTACATATTCATTAACTATAATTGTAAAATGGCATTTGGCAATCTAAAGACAAATTTTATTTGAAAATATTTTGCAATTTTATAAGACCCTGAAGAAATGGCAGCAGAGATAAAATTTACGTTATTTTTATACGTCAAAAAGTGTTTTTCAGGTATATTTTTCTCAAAATTCATATCGATACCAAAAGAAAACAAGTTTTTGACGTAGAAAAGTATTTGCTCTTATTTAAAAATAAAATTTAATATCTTTTTAATCTACCTTAACATCGATAACATGCTTTTAACTTGTTAAAGGATTTTTATTTGATACTTCTGACTCAGAAGGCCAAAATAAATATGTTGCTTTTGGTTTACAAAAATACCTAATTATAACATTGAATTGAGTATTACGAAAAAATGCCCCTCTTTTAACAGTTAAGAAAATAATTCCTACTTTTCATGTCATTTAACTTGACCCTCTCCACTGACGCGGTTTGACTGCATCACAGGACTTATCAAAGTGGCTGTTACCATGATATATAACACGAAACACAAGAATCCTCTTAAGCCACGTACAGACCGAGATTCCAACGCAAGCTAAGGCACATGTGGTTACAGATTTAAAGGTGTTCCATTCAGTATGTACGGCGTGAGCAAACATAATCCAAGAGTTTTCGAAGTTGGCGTTGGTGTCCGATTACGTTCGCTCTTTGATCGGTACATCAAAGTATAGTTTGATTTGGTCTGGACAGGATTTGTTGCGCTTCTAGTATTAGGTCGTTTGTCTGCCTTCGATGAGAGAAGACTAGTGATTTTTTTCTTTAATTTCTTGGTGCTTGGTAATATATGAAGTGGACCGATGCATAAGGTTTGAGATTAATTAAGTGCTATAAATATAATTCGATATTGTGGGACCACACTACTAAGAATTTTAAATTGTCTAAAAAGGTAATATATAAAAATTATCAAAGCAGAATTTAAACGTGAAGAAACTTAAGTGAAAAGGAAAAATAAAGAGCTTGTTGACTTCACTACTTTGACTTGACTTTATTATTTAGAACCCTAAACTCGCCATCAGCAGACTTAAAATTAGAAGGGAAAAAAGCCAGGCGGTCATCAGTTCTGTCTCAGTATCAATTATTTCCTTTATTGTTGCTCGCACACTACTTAAACGACCCATTTAGAAAGAAATAGTTGATTCCTTCTTTATTTGTATGACGCTTGTGGCTTCTTTGTAACTGGTTTTTAGTCTAAATCGTTCTCGTCGCTCGACATTGCTTGACTATGTAACACCGAACTTTATCCCATGCGGTATAACGTATATCAAATTAGGTGTGGATGAGCGCATTCTAATTCCTTCAAACAAAAAACGCCAATGTCACATGTGCTCGGCCTGGACGCGGCTTTATAGGAACAACTACCTTTGTTCCACGGTAAGATATTATCTCACCATTTGATACCGTACTAAAAGCATTATTCAGTGAAATCGGCATCGAGTTTGACGGGAAGTCCGCAAGTAAGATATTAAATCAAATGGAAACAATTCTCCAGTCTCGCTATAGTATACGAAAAAAATCTCCCAGTGGACACTGGACAGACGAACTCCTTCTTTTATGTTATTTACCAGGGCTTTCTTCACTGACGCGATTTGCCTTTGCTACTACATAGGACTCATCAAAGTTGCAGTGATAAGTCCGTGGTGAATAACAACATGTACTTGTAGTTTTTAAATTTAGGCTTAATGAAAAAAGCAGTAAACTTACATATTGTTGTTTGTTTTTCTTAGAATTTTTTTTATCAGAAGTTAAACCATTTACTAACCTAAAAAATAATGGTGGTAAAAATCAAATCTAAGACAACGAACTGCAAAACAAACAAAACTCTTTTTAATTTTTGGTCAGTTGACAAAAAATATTTGCTTTAAGTAAATTAGTAATAATTTCCATTTAGTTAGCTGCCCAAAATGTGAAACTTGTGGTTTAAAAAACAGCTCTGAATTGGTCACGAAATGGGCATAAATGGTCACTAAGTGTGACAAATTGGTCATCCACTATCACAGTATTTTTAAAATATCAAGGTCATCAAAAAATATTTAGTGTCCTAAATCAATCATACATGGCTTAATTAAAAATAATTAAATTAGGCACAAAACGGTCAAGATTGGTCGGTATGATTAATTAATTGTTCAGCAAGATTAAAGAAGTTCTGTATCAAATAAAAACATTTAAGGACGAGAAAGTTAAAGTAACTTATTGACCAATTATGACCAATTTCAAGACCAATTGATATAGCGTCGTATGACCTTTCAACTTCGGTATTGAGGTGCTAAATATTCTTATGTAGCAATTTATGATTTTGAAATAACTTCTCTTAATTATATTTATACTGCTGACTTACTATGACCTAATGACCAATCGTAATTGCTACATAAAATAAAAACGACCTCCGAATGTTTATTTTGAGGTGCAAAATATATTTATATTTTATGTCATTTATATGTAGAAATTAGTGACCTTGGAATTTTAAAAACTCTTTATATTTATTTCAGTATCTTTGACCAAATATTAAATACCCATTACCAATTCTCTAATTGCTACTAGCTTTTATGAATTTGTATTTTGAAAAAAAAAAATTTTGGGCCCTTCAAAAATGTTCTTGTCTTTCAATGTCTACATTAAATTAATATAGGACTCCTTTAATCTTGCTGACCAATTAATTAGTCATACTAACCAATGTTGGTCATTTTGTTACCAATGGCATGCTTTTTGATTGAGCCATGTATGTTTAATTTGAGGCTTCCAAAATTTTTGATGACTTCGATATTTTAAACATGTTGTAACATGGTATATGGATACTCACACATAATGACCATTTATGACCATTTTATAACCAATTTGGAGCTGCTTTTCAAACCTCAAATTTTATATTTTGGACTGCTAAATAGATGGGGATAATTTATTTCAGAGTTTTCCTCAACATAAAATATCTGCCCTGTACAATAAAGTATGATTCTAGAAGTTTTTCAGTTTTACAAAACGGTTAACCAAAGCATTTATCCTAGATACTAAAAATGGCTTAGGACTTAAGATGTGGGCAGTGCATGCATTTAAGTTATTAGAATTTAAGTAAATAAAGTCCTGTAGGGCACCAAATATTGAAAAAAGTTTTTATGTCTCTAAAAACAAAAATAAATTTCTACACATTTCCCATGGGCCTATTCTAATCAAACATATACAGCTTTTTAGAAAAATAGGGCAAAAATAATGCATCAATTAAAAAAACTAATAAACTTATTAATAACTACCTTGTCGAGTTTATTAATCATTTAGCCCGTCATTAGCTGATTTAATAATTTTTACTGGACCACCAGCAGCGGACATCGTTTTAAAACAAGTTTTTATAAAATTTCTTTGTAATTAATATAAACTTATTTCTATTTTTTTTTGCTTTAAAACTAAGGTGGTTTATATAAAACAAATTAAACATCTATTAACAATGTTCGGCTTATATTTCCCCATGGGTTATACAGTGACCGCCAGAAATGTTTAATCACATGGAACACTGTTTTGTTTTTAAATTAAAAAAAAAAAAAAAATGATTTCTGATAAAAATCTCTGCATACACCGAAACTCACAAAAACACTGAAGAAAATTTAAATAAACCATGGCGTATACAAGCTAGGTGCAAATTACTGATTACTTACAGAAAATTATTATTTAGGACACTTGTTTAGAATTAAAAGTAATGTTGTATTTTAAAATCAAAACCTAAAACAAATAAAAATAAAAAAATCTTTTCCAACTTATCCCATATAGAGATTAGACTGAACTATATAGACTGCCAAAATAAATTATACGTTTTGCCCTTTTAATTTATGTTAAAACTTTGTTATTCCTACTTACTTTAATAATATTTATTTTAAAGTAAAATTTTGTAACCATAAATATTGTGGGCTCCTATAAAAAATAACCAATAAAAAGTAGGTTTTTAAATAAAGCGTGAATGAAATACCTGCTTTTTTAAACTGTATATTGTATACTTTTCTACAAGTCTTGCGTAAAAAATATTTTGGGAACGTAAATATTTTTGCTACGAAACAATTTTTATTTAAAAAACAATGAAATATTTTGGGTCCAAATTTCCTAAATCCATAATATCCTACGAATTTAAAATCAATATAAGAACAAAAAAAAATAATAAAAAAACATGTTAAATTTTTAAAGCTTAAACACTATGAGATGCTTCCAATATTATTTGTATTTAATAAGGACCTGAACAATGACAGAAAAAGATGAATTCACCTTCATTTAAACGAATAACCTGCCCAAAATGCAATACCTCTGTATTTATTACCTTCTTTGTATGGTTTAATAACCAACCTGAATTTTTAAAATGTTTAGATATCCAAAGTGTCCTAAATATTTTTAAAACCTTTAAAAATTTTTTGTTTTTAATTATTTTTAATATACAGTGCAATCCAATAAAACAAGATACCCTCATAATTCCGTTTTTCTACTTTTAAAAAGTCCTGAAACACGGCCAAATTTACTTATTTAGGATTATGCCCCCACCAACACAAACGTCAAAAAATTAAATGGGAAAAATGGTGCAGTGATACATTATCTTAAATGGTGTTAGACTTTGGTTTTTTAAAATAGGTTTAGTAGTTTCCGAGAAAATGTACCCTAAATACCTGGTGTCTTTAGCCAGTGTAATTTTTAAATTTTTAAAATATCCAAATATTATTTGATAGGTAGGTACACCACCTAAATTTACATTATTTTAATGATTTAAATTGTTCATTGGACATCCGGTATATGTTTATTTATTTAAATGGAAAATGGTATTCCGAGTATAATGACACTCCGTTTGCTGCTATTTGACATCAAATCTCTAAATATTTTTAGTGTCTAATTTTTTATCTAGATATATTACCACAAATTAATGTAATAAAAGGTAAAATTTTGAATCAAGTAGTCATAGCAGAAATAAATATTTACACCTATTTTACTGTGACTCCTTGGGCCAATATTTACAGTTTTTGCAATATTGACACTATAAATCAAAAGAAAGCAAGAGAAGTCATGGTACTCGTGATAACATTGTCCGTTTAAATAAATAAAAATATACCATTTAAAATAAAAAAGTTAAAATCAACTTTGACTAAAGTAACAAAAACAACTGACTAATGCCCATTTAAGAGATATGCTTACCTATGGGCGTCGCTAGGATTTTTAAAATTATTTTTTCTAAAGACTGAGACATGGGTCCCACCAAATTTTCATAATTAATTTTTATGTTGGAATTTGCGAAAAAGGTTAACCTTTTTTTGCTTCTCTCCATATTTTCTTCATGTTTTAAAAGCTAATCCTCTATTTGTATTTTTGCGTAGAATTTAATAAGATTTTATAGACAAATTTTAAATTTTGCAAAATTATCTGAATATTTTAATACATTATTGCTACTTAAAATATTTCTACTCTATAATTTTTTTTATAAAGCCTCTAATTATCAGAAAAAAGTCTGATATTTTTGCGAAATTTAAGATTTGTTGATAAAATTGATTTAACTCACAAAAATACAAATAAAGAATTTGAATTTAAAACTTTCTCTAGGAGGGCGGGCAAAACAAAAAAAAAACTTTTTTCGCAAATTCTAAAATAAAACCTTGCTTTGCCAAATTCTTCATCTTAGCACCAACAGCATCTGATATAAATTTGGTGTGGGTCCCATGTCTCTGTTTGTAGATAAAATAATTTGAAAATCCTAGCGACGCCTATGTGCATATGTATAAAATTATATTTTGATATTTTTAAATAAAAAAATCAGGGGCTTAAGACACAGAGGTGTTTGGGGTATTTTTCTTGAAAACTATTCAACCGTTTTTAAAAAACTAAAAGTATGTAAAACAGAATTTTAAGTAAGCCTTTTAAATAAGGTATCACTTGACTTCCTTTCACATTTCTTTTTTGTTGGATTTTATAATTTTTAAATAGCAAATATAAAAAAGCACTTTAAATACTTTATTAAATAAAGGTTGTATTTTTTCTTACAAATTTTACTAAAAAAGTGTTTCTACAATATTTACAGTTTAGGTTTTTCTCTACTTAAGAACGAAGGTTTTGCGAATCAATGTTTATTAGAACTTTAGTAAAGAAATTTTGGTTATATTTGACCCTAGTATTTTTTTGTCTTTATCACGAAAGGTAAAAGCCTAAATACCAACGTACCGTGGCTGTTTTAAGCGAGGTAAGAGGTAGTTGTTGACACGGGACTTAAATACTTAAAGATTTGGTGGAAAGAAAAGACCTCCATGGGCAGCATGTTCCACATTTTAGAAACTCTAGGAATAAAAGAACGAACAAAGTGGGAAGTTCGGGGCTCATCCCGTTTGACCAAATAGGGATGCATACGTGTCACATCACGGGTTTTTCTGTCGGAAACCACAAGTGCAGGAATTATACTAGATAATTCTCAGAGCAGAAGCAATGAAAGTACCTACGAAGAAGCGATAAATCTCCCACAGCCCGACGATGGGCGAGGGAGGAAAGCCTTTCTGTGAGTGAAGTGGGAAAAGTTAGGTAGACTTTTAATGAATTTAATTATCTCTGTGATATATTATTAGATTTTCCGTTTTTAAAATAAGTTTTCCGGCGCTATTTTTAGATAGTTCTGCGTAAAGCATACCTACGTGAACAGCCCAGGTATTTTCACGTGTTTTGTAAAAATATTCTGTAAATGTTTATACAAGAAAATAAAATATCTCGCGAGGTATGTAAACTTATAGGAAATAAAACTAATCTAATTGAAAATGATTTATTTTTCGTGTGAATAAAAATTAAATGACAAGATGAAATATTTTAAAATGTTTTAAAGCGATAAAAGATATGAATCTATGTTAAGAGTAAAATGTACGTCATACATCAGCTGATAACCTTCATTCTTTGTAAATTCATTCATTGAATTTTACATAACTGTTTTAAAATATACTCTTTAACTTTGAGTTACAAGTTATGGTTTGTAATATGTAACAAAATAAACAACTTATTAGCTTAAACAAAGATAATTAAATATTTTTTGTAAGAACGCATAAAACAATGCATAATTTTTGGTCAAGACTTAAACGCTTAAAAATTTTACCCCAGTTTCTCATAAAGTTACCGATATTATTTTTAAGGTAAAACACATTAAGCGTATTTTCTATTTTCTTAACACCAAGAAATAACTTGGGCTGGATGGCATTGTTTAAAAAAATGTGCTAACCAGAACTTGCACACATTTTTAACTCGGCTATTTGTTTATTACGATATGGGTAGGCATTAAAGATATGATCTATGTATACTGGTTAGGCGGATTCATTTATTTAGTAGTCAGGGGTATACGAGCTGACCCTGTTTAGCCCCATTGCCCTATGAACAGGCCGGTCGCCTAAAACAAAATAAAGAAAAACCTTCCAAAACCCAAAAACTTTTAATTAAAAACTGACGTTTCGGTGGCAAGTCTGCCATCGTTGTCAAGTTAAAAAATAAAAAAAAATTACCTAATATTTGAATTAAAAATATATTAATTAATTATATTAGTTAATTTTATTTTTATTTTTACTTGTCAACAGGCACTGACAGCTACCGTCGTTTAAGTAGATATTTTTTTGGGGATTTTATTATTACTTTTTTAGGTGAATTGAATAGTGGTCAATAGGGCTGAACAGGGTCAGCTCGTATAACCGAGACCAGGATCGAAGCGGTCCCATTATTTCAAGATAGATTTTGGCGTGTACCGAATAAACAAAACCACTGAATATAGGTAGGCATCTTTCCGAAAAGTTGCACGTAATCAACTTATCCCCAAGAAAGAATCTGTAACCATTCTATTTAACTATTTATAGACCTATTGTATTTTTCACAGTTGTTTGTAATAAACTGGATAAATTTATTATTTTGTAGGTGGTTAACTATTTAAAAAATAAAAAATTTTGCATGACAGGCAAGATAAATTTTATCAAAAGAAATGTACAGCATATCTTCTTTTTTTTTTTATACAGGGTTCACCCCACATAATAGGCTACCAAATTTAATATTTAAATTAAAAGAATGTTTTAGTTTTACCAAGCAAACTTTTTATTGTTACTAGCAAATTACAGCTTACTCTTTGGGATTTATGATAAATATTTGGCTAATTTAATTCTAACTTTTAAAAATCACGTCTTCTAAATAAGACCCACCAACTTCAAGTGGTTCGATATCTTGAACGGCTCGGCCAATTTTCAAAAAAAAGGGGCGTTAAATAGAGTATCAAAGGGCCATCAAAATGAGGTGATTCATAACCCCCTTTTAATCAAAAAAAAATTGCTAGTGCCCCCTTAGGCCCCGCAATTAGGTTCTTTGTAGTTTAACCTCTAGTTTTGACTTTAGATTAATGTTCAGCGGCAAATATATGCCAGAAAATCTTTGTCCGATACCCAGCACATACCACTATTTTTATTATTATTATTTTTTAATCTTTATGACATCTCACGAAGGTTTATGCCTAAATACCAGTGTACCGTAAGTGCCGGGTTACTGGATGTTTAACCCATTTCCGTCAACGTTATCCCAGCACTGAAACAAGCAATTCTTGCATTTCACAGCACATTTTAGGCAACGCGGTAGTGCCACCACGTGGGCCCGTGTTATCATTTGAAAACGGTTGAAGATACATATCAACCGAATGTTCGCGTATCAGTCAACAAATAAAGACAATGAAAGTGCAAAAGAGTAGTATTATTGAACCTATAACATTGACCGTCACCTTTAAAAATACCATAGGAATATTATGGAAAAAATAATTAATTCACAAATTCTTAAGTACTAAGAAAAACACAAAATTTTGCATGACAGGCAGTGTGGATTTCGCCACAAAAGATCTACAGCAGATCTTCTTTCCTTCGTATCACACTGCTGGAATAAGTCTCTTGAGTTTCTAGGTGAGTCCCAGATCGTTGCTCTTGATATATCCAAAGCTTTTGACCCGGTCTGGCATGTCGCACTTCTTAATAAACTTCCCTCCTATGGTCTTTCAACTAAACTCTGTACTTGGCTCTGTAGTTATCTATCTGATCGTCGTATATCAGTTATTGTGGATGGCCATTCTTCAAGCTTTCACCAAGTAAATGCTGGAGTCCCTCAGGGCTCAGTTCTGGCACCAACATTGTTTCTTCTTCACATCAACGACCTTCTCTCGTCCACAACTAATTCCATTCATAGTTTCGCCGACGATAGTACCCTTCACTCCAGTTTTCAGGTTCCTAAACCCATCACTAAACCTGACTTGGAAAACAAACGCAGAGCGATGCAGATATCTCTTTTCGCAGGATCTTAATTTAATATTGGATTGGGGCGCCAAAAATCTCGTCCATTTTAATGCATCCAAAACACAATCATGTTCCTTGTCGCGAAAAGAGTCATCAAATACTCATCCTCTACATTTAAAAGTAATCTTAAATGGCATAAACACATTGTATCTATAGCCACGGAAGCCTCAAAAAAGCTTGGATTTTTCTTTCGAGCCAAAAGTATTTCTCCCTTCTAATTTATACACTTTATATGTGTCCCAAATCCGACCTCCCCATGGCTTCTGCTCTGAAGAATTGTACAATATAATTCCTCTACTTACGGTTCCCAACAGAGAAACTCGGGGTTCCGCGCGTATGCATCCCTATACGGTCCAGCTGGACAGGCCCCGAACTTCCCACTTTGTTCGTTCTTTTATCCCCAGAGTTTCTAGATTGTGGAAGCTGCTGCCCGCGGAGGTCTTTCCTTCCCCCAAATCTTCAAGTATTTCAGTCCCGTGTCAACAAACTCCCTCTTACCTCGCTTAAGACACCCACGGTATCGTTAGTATTTAGGCTTTTAGCCTTCGTGGTTTGTCCAAAGATAAAAAAAAATATGCATTAAATTCGTGACACTTTCGGAAAGTAGCCCTACGGTAAGCTACAAAATTGTTGTAACAGTTGTGTTTTGTTTGGAATTTTAAATATAAAGTTGGCATCCTATAACACCATTACAAAGTTTTTTCAATTATCTGCAACTTTTTGGTAATAATTCTTACTATAAATGACTAATTTATGCAAATCTCTTTTCTCCAAGCAAGGTTTCTATGTAAATTCTATTAGTCTGCTAAACATTATCACTAACTAGATAGCTACTAAAACATTAATCCTCAGGTTTTATAAAAATACCATGGCTGCATGTCTTGTACATCTTGTGCTTAGATAATATTAATGGATTTGCAAATAGATATAAGCGTAAAAAGAAAAAAATACAGGGTGATAAAACTTAAGTCAATACCACTGATTAATTTGCTGCCATTAAAAAAAAACATTTAAATAACGCGTTTTCGACTTATTGCAAAAAATGCAGTCTTTTTAAATGTAACACCCTGTATATTATATCACTATTGGAAAGATTTATTAATGATTTAAAAAAGTCTTTATGAAATTTATCCAAGCTTTAATGGTTTTGAAACACAGCCATCCTCAGATATATATTAATTAACTGGCATTTCTTTAAATAAAACACTTTGTATAATACATTACCATTGAATAAATATTTTAAAGAGCTTTAAAAAATATCACATTTAAAATGTCTCCCCAATAGGAAGTATAGCAATCTAGAAAATAAGCATGATAACAACATCCAAAACCACTGTAATTTTATATTTATTATATAAAATAAGATTTATAGATTTAAAAAAAACGTGTTTAATTTAACATTGTAATAAAAATTATTATTCAATTTTTATAAAATACATCTATAAAATAAAAACCCGCCATAAATCCTACAACCCCAATTAGAGGAAATGACGTCACAAGTAGATACAGTGCATTAAATATCACAAATTTAAAATTGTTTTTAACAAAATCTTAGAGGAAACACTTACTAGAGGTAGCGTTGCGCTTTGCATGCTAACAGTTTTTATGAAAGGAAAACGCATGGTGACGTCACCTCTAAATAAACGTATATTCAATTCATTGATAGAGTGACGCCATTATAAAATGTACGATTAAGCGGGTATTTAAAACTTTAAATTTAAATCGTATTCTTTCCTAAGAAACCATTATTAAAAAAAAATAGATTTTTTTGGAAATGGCACATACTTCTGAACATCATAGAACAGGTTTTTAAAAACTGCCATCATGCCTATAGTAGATACCTTAGACTGTAAATATAGATACAGACCCGGCCAGTCATTCATAAATCATTCTAAACGTTGTAACATACATTGTTTGGCTATTACGATATAAGAGCAAAGAGATAGAGGTAATGGTGGGGATGAACAAGTTATAATAGGTGTATTGGTAAAACTCTCCGCTGCTACTCCCAATGGCGTCCCATACGACCAGGAACAAACCCGAGTTGCCAGATTTATACCTACGAATTCTCTCTCAAAATTGGGCTGTCGCGATATTTTGATACGTTCGTCGCACACTATATTTGTAATTTTGCCGTGATATTTATAAGATTACGCTAATTATCACCAGGTGTCCGATCGTAGATGGGAAGACAATTTTAACGTTTTTTTAGAGGTGATAAGATTAATTTTGCTTTTTAATTTAAAGTGTTTATTTGTGATTATTGCAAATAATTATTAGTTATTATACTTTGGGATATTTTGTAATTTCATTTTCATTGTCCTGTGTTTACTTTCGCCGTAAAAATTAAATATGGAATGGAGGTGCACAGACAATAATAATTTACTGTGCAACTTATGTGAAAAATATTTGTATTGGTTTATTTTATTTAAATAATGATATATAGTTCTATATTATATAGTTTAAATTTTGTATAATTAAAGAGAGTCCAATATTATTGGTCCCCACAAAGTTTTCCATAAAATTTTCATTCCGAATAATTACGTTTGGCAACGTGGCTCATTCTGTTACTATGTTGCCGGAATCTGTGCCGTTTACACGTCCAGTGCGCTGTTGCCAAATATTTAATGAGGTAAAACATTTGAACGGAATGTGATGTATTGTGTACTGAAGATTTGAATGTAAATAAACGCGTCTGTATCTCGTTGTTCGTCTGAGGTAGATACGATGTAAATTTTAAATCAGATACTAAACTTAGTGCTTATAGCCTAGATATGTAGATATAATGGAAATTTGCCATAATTTTCAGATTTTGATGGACATATTTTCGAAACTATTAAAAATTGGATATTTCACATGAGAACTTTTTTAATACTAAGTAATTGATTTTTTAAATGGTTAGTCTACAGGGTGTTCGATTTAAAAAGTACATATTGTGCAATAAATCTAAAACATGATGTTCAATTGGCTGCACATTTATCAGCAACTTCACCAATTTACCTGACTTAAGTGTGGTCACCCTGTATAAAAATTTGTGAAAAAGTGCAAAAACTACCTATTGGAATTTTTATATACAGTAATCAGAATAATTTTTTAAACTATATGCCCAAACTCATAAAACACTAATCAAAGTTTAAATTAACCTCAGCATACAGTGTCCCTACGTAAGTTGACGTTATAAGAAAAACTATTTTATTTATAATTTTACAATGAATTTTATCCTTTTAAAAAGTTCTGTATAGTCCAAAACCTAAAATGTAATAAAAGTACAAATAAAAAATCTAAATTAAAGGAGGGGGTCCTCTAAATATTAATATTAAGGGCTCAATTCTTCAAGATATTTTTATTTTGTCACCTCAAACAATATTTTCGATATAATTTAAAAAAATTAAGTTGAGTTTTTTGGCCTAGTCTACTGGACACCCTGTATACTCTTGTGGTGTCTGATGGTTTTTGGTAAAGTGCGTAATTCATGTTTAAAAGTTACCAGTGCCGAATTAAGATTTTCTGATGCCCTAAGCAGTTCACTACCGTGGTGCCCCCTAGAAATAAAATAGTTAAGGATAATAAAAGGCCCCCACCTTTTTAAATCACACATTAATAAAAAGTAACCTCTTTAAAACATTTCTTTTCACATACCAACATTTTTTTAAGAAACCACTTTTTTCAATCCTACTAGAACCGGGAACTTTTTTAAAACACCAAAAAAATGGTGCTCCCTTTGTTGTGCCTCCTACAATGTGATGCCCTAAGTAATTGCTTAATTTACTTAAAGGTAAATCCGGAACTGACAGTTTCGTCGCAGGTATAAGGTGCGCAATCCCAGATCGCTTAAAAAACCCAATTCATTCAGTAAAAATAAAAGTAAAATAATTGAAAAATTCTACAAATTTATGGGCAATTTGCCAAATTATAATAAGAGGAAACTATTTTTATTTAAATAGCGAATACGCTTCGCGGAAATAATTATAAATATTTACACAAACTAGCTAAATAATTTTATTTTTTGGCGGAATGTAGTTTAACTCATAACTCAAATGAATTTAAATGTGTAATATATTTATTTGTGCTAAACTATTACCTATCCTAAAAAATACTATCTAAAAATTAATTAGGTCCCAACGTGTAAAATAAACGGCAATGACGTGCGCAGTGTGGTTCTGATGTTCCACGTCAAACACATAATTTGCAAAGCTACTGATTTATCAAAAATAAATCATTAAATAAATAAATAATTTATGTGTAATATAATATGAAATAAATAAATTATTAATCTATAACCAGGGCCGGATTTAGAGGTGTGGGGGCCCCAGGGCAATGAGCCTTGAAGAGCAAAAAAAAGGCCTCCTAAATAAATGAGTTATAAATTTTTTACCCAGAAAAATGGAACAGCAAAAGAAAAACGTCCTTATCAATAAAATATGTAACTTATATGTAACTTATAACAGTAGTAAAATCTTACAAATACTTTTCGTTTATCCAGAAGTGCCAACAACTCTTTAGATATTATTACAAGTGCTTACTTGTTTCTCTATAATTTTTTTAATAATAAATCTTTTATATTCCGACGGACTTGTCTTAATGACATTCTTTTGAGTTTAACTTTCAGTGTCAAAATGGCATACTTTATAGGACTAAATACTATAATGAAAAAAAGGTGGTATACTGGGCAAAAATATGAAACATTTATGGAATAAAACAACATTTAACGGTTAAAATTAAAATTCGTTAAGTTAACGTTGGACATAGGAGTCGAAATTGTTGCATTGTTGTGATTGGTAATTTGTATGATTTCTGTTCTTTTTTTCTGAGAAAACGACAGTCGATGAATCACTTGATGATTATTTCTTCCCGAGTAATAACTCCATAAACTCAAAGGCTTTTTCTTCATTGATTCTTTCTTGAAATATGCCAAAAGGACCTTTTCATGTGCGATATTGACAACACCACGTTTCGTAATTTGCATAAGTTTTTTCATATATACCATGAAACCAACAACTGCTTTATTGCCTAATTCTTAAATATCGGACGCTAAATTATCCATATAAAAACGTAAAAATTCACGCGTTAAATTTGCAGTAAAACAATTCCCCTTTCCTATACCGTAAAGATTTTGAATAATATTATATACATATAAACTTTCCTCTTGAATTGCTCTATCTATTAAAAATAAACGCATTAAAATACGTTGAATAGTTATAAAAAAAATTGGTAGTCTCTGTATAATATACTTTTTAAATACTAATAATTATTTTGTCAATCTTTATATTAGAGCAATTTTGTAAACCTCCAGATGATTTATTTACATAGTTATAATGCATTTTAGTTGTAAGGGTTTTTATATAACATCTTTTTGACCGACCCTGGCAATTCTATATTTTTTTATAAGCCATAGAAACCTGTGCACAATTCCTATAAACAATTTTTTTAATTGCAATAGTAACGTCAATATCGAATTTTAAATGTAAACTGTTATTTAAACACTCTGTATATGTGTTTTTATATTATTATACATAAAAACCTTTCTTTTGAATCACTTTATATATTTAAAAAAAAACCGCATCAAAATTCGTTAAGTAATATCAAATTTTTATTTTTTTTAAATATTGTGTATATGTTTTTTTATATTAATATTCATATAAACCTCCCTCTTGAATCAGTCTATCTGTTAAAAAAAAACGCATTAAAATCCGTTGGGTAATATCAAATTTTAAATGTACACTTTTTGTTTTATTACTCTGTATATGTTTTTTTTATTATTATACATATAAACCTTTTTCTGGAATCACTTTATCTATTTAAAAAAAAAACGCTTCAAACTCCGTTGAGAATGGTTACGTTAATATCGAATTTTAAATGTTAACTATGTTTTGGATCAGATGGCGGGAGAAAGTCGGGAGGAAAAAATACAGCCTTAAAAATTCAAAATGTTTGTCTAACAGTAAAGCACAGAGGAGGTAATGTCTTACTATGGGGATGTATGTTAGCCCATGGGACAAGCAATTTAGTCTTTATTTTTGGTATTATGGATTAACATGCCTACCTAAATATTATGGAGAATAATCTAAACCCAAGTGTTAAAAGCTTGGTCTTGAGGGTCGTTATTTATTCCAACAAGATAACGATCCCAAGCCCACTGCATGGCTTGTACGTGAATGGACGAGCCACAATGTCCGCCAGCAACTTCATACACCACCCCAATCACCGGACGCTTACTCAATAGAACACCTGTGGGAGGAATTTAAGCGTCGCATAAGAAAACACCAAGTTAGAAATAAGGAAGATCTTAGAAACAAAATAAGACAAGAGTAAAAGAAAATTTCGCCAGAATTTACAAGAAAGCTTTTATTTAGACTCCCAAAAAGGATTAATGCAATCATTAATGTAAATGGTAACTATACAAAGTATTAGACCTAAAGTATTAAACAATTTTATAATAAAAAATACTATTGTATAGATTGACGTTATTTTTGTTTATAACACTATTTAATTCTTCGTTGTTTAAATAAAGTGTTATAAAAGACTTTAGTTTTGGTTTTATGACTCCTAAAGGGACTGCCGATATTTACTTATAATATTTTTAATAATAAACATAAATTCAGAAGCACACATAAAAACATTTTTTAAAAAAGACTATTGTATGGAGACTTTTTAATTCACTCTATCTACTAAAAAAACCGCATCAAAATCCGTTGAGAATAGTAACGTCAATATCGAATTTTCAATGTACACTATTTATACACACTCTGTATATGTTTTTTTGACATTATTATACATATAAACCTTCCTTTTAAATTACTCTATCTATTTAAAAAAACGCATCAAAATCCGTTGACAATAGTAACATCAATATCGAATTTTTAATGTAAACTATGTTTTAAAACACTCTGAATATTTTTTTTACATTATTATACATATAAACCTTCCTCTTAAATCACTCTATCTATTTAAAAAAACCGCATTAAAATCCACTGAGAATAGTAAGTTCATTTCGAATTTAGTTATAGTTTATCCAAGATAGCCGCCCCGTGCCCAATTCGTTGGGCGTTAATGTCTGAACTTTTTGTTTAATCATAGTAAAATATAGCCTATAACACTCCTGAGTAGTGTAGCTGATTGTTAAAGAATTATTATGATAGGCTCAGTACTTTTGAAGATTAGTGGCTA
This sequence comes from Listronotus bonariensis, assembly GCA_014170235.1. Taxonomy (NCBI): domain Eukaryota; kingdom Metazoa; phylum Arthropoda; class Insecta; order Coleoptera; family Curculionidae; genus Listronotus; species Listronotus bonariensis. The sequence continues at coordinate 67,722 of JACEGR010002910.1, forward strand.
CAAACAAACCCACAAACTCACAAAGTTACAAACTTTTACCTCTTTATTTATTAGTATAGATCAAGGTTAGTTTATATTTATAAGGTTGCTACATATCCTCAACTTTTAGGCGGTTCGAGGTCGGGGACGCAAGGAAGGGCACTCCAAGGAAAAAAGTTGGCAAGACTGGGTAAAATCAAAGCTGATGATCAATCCAGTGGCGTCTAGAATTTGCGCATTTCATTTTACATTGTTTTGGTAGTGATATTTGTTGAAAGATGTAATTACAAATGTGTTTTATTTAAAGTGAAAGAATTTACAACTTAATAATTAAAAACTGTTGTATAAACGGTTGTTCTACTAATACAATAAACTATATATCTCCGGCACTGAACAACGTGGCCGAAAAATGGGAGATGTGACGTCATAACACGTCAAAGCAATATGGCCGAATGTCGTGACCTTATATAGACCACTTTGAATATAGATGATGATATTTTTAAAATGGCGGATTTTACACCTTCATTTAGCGAATCTAAGGAACTGGCATTGAAATGTTTAACTAAAATACCATACATGGGGACATCATTCAGTTCTTTTTGTCTCTTGAGTATAAAAATGAATAAACCCACAAAAACACTTACACCTACATATGTATAAAAAAACTTAAGGGCATTTGAATGGTAAAAATATCTTTTTTATCTATAAAAAGATTTTGACGCTCTAATTTAAAAACTATAAAATTTCACGTGATAATTGAAACGTAAATCTTTCTATTTTATAATTCATTTTATCGATACCGCAATAATAAAAATACTGTTATAAACCGAGTATTGTCCATTGATATTGGACAATTTAGAACTTTTGACATTTTAATATGAATTGTTCACTCATAAACAGTTTAAATTAGCAGTTGTATTAAGTTTTTGTCACTAAAATGTTATTTTATGGGTCTTCTCTAGTAAAACAGTATTTTTATTACTTTCATTAAAAAACTATAAAACTTTGTCAGACCATGTAGTTTAAAATAGGTGGGCTGTTAAAGTTATTTATATTTTGGTGTTGTCAAAGAATATTACTAAAATTGTCTTTGGTATTGCATTAAATTATTATAATAGTAACTCAAGGCATAATTTAGAAAATTGGCAATAACCCAGTAAAAGCTACGATGTTCAAGGACTGTCGGTTGGCGAAAACCGACGCGATTTACGTTCGACAAAAATTTAATATACACTTTTAAATTAAACCACCTTAAAGTGAATGATAATTGATTTGGGCGAACGTAAATCGCGTCGGCTTCCGTCGACCGACAGTCCTAGGAAACCATCTCTAAACACTGAGCCTTCTAAAGCACTGTATAACATTACTTATAATATTTTTGACAAAAAGATTTTTTTACTATTTTATAAACACTCCAGCAACATTTTGTTTTTGAGTAGAAAAACAATATGTACTAATAACTTTTTTCTTTTATATTCCTACAAAAAATGTGCATTTATCATTGAACTAAAACATTTTTAAAATGGTCCTAAAATGTTTTTGGTAAACAATTATTAACTGACATAAGTCAACAACTAACAAACATCACATTTTTTGAATGTACAAAGTGGTCCAAATTAAACTTGCACACTTTTTACCTAATGATAACGTTTTATCTGTTGCGCCTATCTTTTTACTTTTACAAGGCTAATGAATAGATGTTTCCTCTAGATTTGTCAATTTTGGTAGAATAGATTTAGACAGGACCGGACTTACGGGACTTTTCCAAAATAAAGCATTTAACCTCGTGGCAAAAGAAATCGGATTTTGCTTCAAATAAGCAAATACGTTTTTCTTGTAGACAAACTATAAAAAATATTTTTCAAAGCAAATTTCATAATAATTTAAGAATTCAGGAATTATGATTATTCTTGATAAATGATGCGCCCCAAAAATCATGTATTTTTCTCGGTTTTAACAAGGATTTTTTTTTTTAGTGTGCTTTAAAAATCAAAAATTGAGGTAACCATGGTTTCTGAGTTGGATGCTGACACAACCGTAAATAAATTTAAATTAAACGTATACAGGGTGTTTAAAAAATACACGGCCAAATTTAAGGAGGTAATTCCTCATTGAAAAATATGAAAAAAGTTCCTATAAACATGGGTCCGAAAATGCATAGTTTCTAAGATACAGGGTGTCCAACATTTAGGTTCAACATTCACCTTCTTTAATCTTCAGTTGACCTTCACTTTTTAATGTCATTAGATAGTCCTTAAAAAGTTAAGATAGGAAAGTAAAATTAATTTTGCTCTATCTTTAACTGTTTTTGCTCAGTAAATCGTCAAAATTCAAAAATTCCGTCCCAAGAAACATGCAATAAAGTGGTTTTATTTTTTTCTCGAAAACGAAGCAAGATACAAAAAAATTTCAAGAAATAAAAAAGTTGTATTTTCAGTTGCTTATTCTAAAAAAAAAATAAAAAAGTTACAAAAAGTCAGTGGCGTACATTTTTTACAATTATTTTCGATAAGATGTCCCGTGAGACGCCACTGGACTTAATAATTTTAATTTAATTATGCCTAACTTTGGCCCTTATTACTAGAAATAACACTGAAAAATTTCAAGAAAATCGGGTACAGGGTATTCAAGATAATTACAAAAAACCTATTTTATTTAAAAAGTTTAACACCCTGTATCTTGGAAAGTATGCATTTTCGGACCCATGTTTATAGGAACTTTTTTCATATTTTTCAATGAGGAATCACCTCCTGAAATTTGGCCGTGCATTTTTCGAACACCCTGTATATTAGCCTAATTGTAGGTAAATTCGATTTCTTTTGTATTGAAGTTAGATGCATCATTTTGGAAGTCCCGTAAGTCCAGTCCTGACTAAATCTATTCGACCAAAATTGACAAACCTAGAGAAAACATGTCTAACTATTAGCCCTGTAAAAATAAAAAGATAGGCGCAACAGATAAAAGGTATCATTAGTTAAAAAGTGTGCAAGTTTAATTTGGCCCACACTGTATTGGTTTTACACTTAAAAACAGACCGAGGATAGGACTATCCGAAATTGCGTGGAATTTACAGTAATAATATTAAAAGTCCCCTCCCCTCCATTTATCTTTTAAATAAGACAAAATATTGGGTAAAATTTAGTATAGTGTAACTTAAACTACTTTTTGCATACCAAGGGGCACTAGCAATTTTTTCCAAATGGAAAGAGGTGGGCATGCAACGCCCCATTTAAAGGCCCTTTAATTCTCTACTCAACGCTACTTGGCTAAAATATTGTAAAACGTGTGGTTTTAATGACATTGGCTTGTAAGTCTGGAATGGCTGGACCGATTTTAAAATAACAAAGTGACGTAGTAGGGAATTAAAGGGGCCTTTAAAAGAAGATGCTTCGTGACACCCTTTTCATTGGAAAAAAATGTTGCTGGTGCCGCCTTGGACACTAGGTCACGTGACCAATAGTATTTTCAAGTAGTATTACCTTTTTACCCATATTTTGTCTAATTCCGATATCTTGTCCTATATTGAAGTAGTGGGCGAAAGAACTTTAAAACAGCACTGTATGTACAAACCGAGATAAAGTTCAAACGCTTGTAACTCTAGAACGAATTGGCCAATTTTTAAAAAATAAAACGGTAATAAGTAAAAATTAGAGAACTTTTAAACCAAGATGCTACATGACCATCCCTTTCCAATAAAGAAAAGGTTACCCAGATCATTTTTATGCCAAAAATCGTTTAGGTGCACCATTTTACCCGATGTTGGTATCTTTATTCCATTTAAAAGACGTTAATATCCGTATTGTATAAAATAAAGACAATGGAAGTCCAAAATTCCATTACTATTACATAGATCAATCAAAATATTTAGTTATTTTTAAAATTTCGTGTACATATAATACATGTACTTATTATCAGATTATTTATACAAAAAAGTCCTAATTATTTAACAACTCTTTAAAAGCCAAAAATTAACAAGACTCGAAAATTGCAATATCCTAATGATAGTAAAGTAGTCTGTTTTTAAACTACGAATACAGTCAAATACTAAAAATCCTGTATTCGAGTACGAATCGTGAATACCGTATTCTAAAGAAGTATTCGAATAGTGAAGATTCAAATACCTAGAAACGAGGATTGGATATTACTAAATACTAAGGACCAACAAAAAAGGTTCTTACCCCTAAAGCAAACAGCCTTTACAAAATTTTCTTTCATCTAACTAATTTAATATTACCTTGATTAGCATTTTTACATTTAGAAGTAATATTTTTTAAAGGTCCTCACCCAAAACATAACAATTTTTTTTGTGGTTATCTTTCTTGTCTCATTAGAAGACTAAATCCGAATCCGGAACGTCAATACCGAAAGCTGGTATTGGCATTCAATTGAATACTTTAAATCTCGGTATTCTCCAGTATTTAAATACTCCAAACCTGTATTCAAATACTATGATTCAATAACGGTATTCACAATTCAGAATTCCAAATACTGACTAAAAAAATTATTCAGTCCAATACCAAACACATAAGCCTAGTTTACACCGGACGGACCAAACTTTTGATCCGAGGTCTAAATGACGTCACGAGTACTTTTTTCTCCGTATAAACACCCGAGGATTAAAATTTGGTATACGAATTTAATACGCGTCAACTAGGTAAGATTTAAGAAAATACTAAGCCGTGTAAACAGTTGCGGACTTTTTCGTGAACTATTTTAACTTGTCATAACAAGACACTTCTTTAACATAACCTAACATTTTTTACAAAAGATCTAAAGTTTAAAGTAACAAAGCATTAGTATTTTATAAAGCAAAATGGACAAACCATGTTGTAGCAAGTTTTTAAAAGATAGCACAAATTTAGGAACTACTGGAAAAAGAAGAGGGGCCAACTGGTCTGAGAAAGAAACGAGAGTTTTACTAGAGGTAGCGACTGACATGAAAATTTTAAAATTAATGGACAGCAGTAAATATCGGCACGCAGATATTTATAAATCATTAGAAAAAAGCTTGAAGAAAAAGGTATTCAGAAAACCTAGGAATAAATTAAAATTCGGTTAAAAAAACTTAAATTGTCATATATGAACTGCAAGAAAGAAAATAAGCCAAGTGGAAAGGGAAGAACAGATATCCCATTTTACGATGAACTTGACCTACTATATGGCACTAGACCATTAACTGACTGTAATATTGATGGCTTTGACACTCTTGAAATGAATGTTTCTGATATTCCAACAGTTTCTGAAGATGAAATAGTTGATGGAAACATTATAATCGAAGAAGATATTTCAGAAAACATAATTCTTGAACCCTCAGTTCAAGAAATACTTGAGAATGAAGAAGGTAGATAATTTTAAAAGTTATATTCTATAGGTAGGTATTATTTTTCCAAAAATAATGTACCTAAATCGAAAAACTCTAGAGTTATAATATTTTATTATTATTCTTCGTTGTTTTGCCATTTTTATATAATTTATTTAAACTACAGATATTATTACAATGGGTAAATCACCTTAGAATTATGGTGTACAAGTACATGGAATTTGCTGAGATTTCAATGGGATTCTGGTGTAAAAAATGTTTTAAGGTGGTTTCCTCCTTGTGTGATTATTTTTCATTACTGTATTTATTAATAGGGAAAAATATGCATTATAAAAAGATATGTTGCGTTTTTTAGATACTGAGACCTGCAAAAACACAAAAGCCAGGCTACCGGGGGCAGATTGTCAACGAATGTTGTCTTGCAAAATTTTGCCTGTACCCTAAAGAAGAACTGGGAAGAATTATTTAATAAAATGAGTGCAGATCAAGAAAAATCCCTAGCTCGGGAATTAAAAAACAGAGAGAGTGGGATGTAAAATTAGCAAAAATGCAAATGAAGTCGCAAGAAAAGCAAACAGTTATTTTTAAAATTTCGTGTACATATAATACATGTACTTATTATCAGATTATTTATACAAAAAAGTCCTAATTATTTAACAACTCTTTAAAATCCAAAAATTAACAAGACTCGAAAATTGCAATATCCCAATGATAATAAAGTAGTCTGTTTTTAAACTACGAATACAGTCAAATACTAAAATCCTGCATTCGAGTACGTGAATACCGTATTCTAAAAAAGTATTCGAATAGTGAAGATTCAAATACTTAGAAAAAACTATTTAAATACGAGGATTGGATATTCCTAAATACTAAAGACCAACAAAAAGATCCTTACCCCTAAAGAATACAACCCCACAAAATTTTCTTTAATCTAACTAATTTAATATTACCTTGATTAGCATTTTTACATTTAAAAGTAATATTTTTAAAGGTCCTCACCCAAAACTTAACAATTTTTTTGTTGTTATCTTTCTTGTCTCATTAAAAAACTCAATCCGAATCCGGAACGTTAATACTAAAACCTGGTATTGACATTCAATTGAATACTTTTAATCTCGGTATTCCAATACTTCATATTCCAGTATTCAAATACTCCAAACCTGTATTCAAATATTATGATTTAATAACAGTATTCAGAAGTCCGAATACTTACTAAAAAAATTATTCAGTCCAATACCAAATACCAAACACATAGATTTATTCGAATACCAGCCCAATATATTCGAAAACTATACGAACACCAGCGCAAAGTATTCTGAATAGGATCTGAAAACCGAGTATTCTAATACTACCCAACTCTGTCTGTTTTAACTGTTTTTGTGAATATCATCATGATCTACCAAAACAATGCCGAACAATATGCCAAAACTATTTGCGACAATAATTTTTTAAGTCTAAGGTCAGAAGTGCAAAGATAGCAATACAACTAGAAATATTCTTATTTAAACTATTTAACATCTACTCACACTGCTAATTTAGGTGAAATACGAGAAATATGTAAATTAATTGGGTGAAAAGTAAAGAAACTTGATACGTTATTGCTGAAAACCAGTTACAATATTATTTAAATTACAAAATCAAGCAAGAAGTTATCTGAAAATTTTAGAATGGTTTAATCAGCACTCCACTCTGTTATTCATTAAAGGCAACATTGAATACGTTTTAAATTAATTTAGACTATAAAATACATAATAATTTTCACATTACCGAACAACTTGCAAAACTAGTTTAGTTTGCTCTTTGAAGAATATATTCCTGGTACCCTGATTTTTGGAATAAATAAATTAGTCCAAAATCTGGCCTTTTAAATAGGCAGTTTAAGACAATTGTAGTTTTTACTATAGGCACCCAGCGTGGACGCTGGACGCTCGCTTGGAGAAATTAATAGAGCGGGCATCCACACCGCAGACAGTACGTAAAAACTATTATTGTTTTTGATAAAATCAAATTTTAATGACAGATAAATGGATACATGTTTAAATTATGCATGAGTGAGTAACTAGGGTTGATATGAATCATATACTACGTATTCGAAATAAAAAAGCCAGTATGGGCATTTTAAAAATAGAAAGGGATTCGAAATCGGTTAAACAAAAAGAAGTTTAAGGTTTTATGTGCTTTATAATATGCTGTTAAAAAGTTTTAAAATTCCGAGTATTTTCGGAAATAGGTATAAGTAAAAAAAATTAAACATTTGATTTTTTTTTTCTTGTCTTATTTAAAATCGGATTTTGAAATAACTTGCACTTTTGCATTGCCACATTTTCCAATCTATGAAATGGTAATATTTTTTCTAAATGCGAGGTTTCGTTCTCGTAGGACCTTCATCATCATAATTTTTTAAATACGATCCTGATATTTAAATATTTAAATTTAAAAGCCAATTTTAATACAAATTCAATAATGTATCACACATTTTCGTTTTACTTTAAGAGATATAAACCTGTATTTCTAGAAATTAATTTAAAGTATTACTCTTTATTTGAAATTAATAAATTCCTTTATTAATTAACTTTAAGTTTAGCAAAAACCACCTAGTACCATTAAGTTTTTTTTTCATACGGTCCTGATATTTAATATCGAAATTTTATATCCAATTTTATATCAAATTCAATGACTTATTTCACATTTTCTTTTAACTTTATTATATACCAACCTGTATTCCTTAGGACGCACTAAGCGACACATTTTAAAGTAATAATTTTTTTTAAGAATTAGCGCATACCCCAATAAAAACCCCTATGGTTATTACCTAACATTTTTAAATACCGTCCGTATTTCAAATTAACGGTATGCTTTTACCGTAATACAGACCTGTATTTCTTAAAATTTGGTAAACATTTAAAGCTCTACGTTTTAAACTAACATATTAGTTATCACAAGTTGATGGTACATAATTTGTTTCACTTAATATTGTGAATAATTTTTAACAAAATTTGGGATCTTGTCATAACACAAGATTTATTATAAAACGTATATTTGGTATTTTTACTAAAGAAAGAAGGTCTTAATTTTAGCCATAATATAATGAGTAAGATAAGAATTAAGCGCAGTGTCCGCAAAATACGGTTTATAGTATTATTAGAACAGTGAAAGTAAAAATGAATATTTTTATTTTTACAAAAATTCAAAACAAAAAAATTATTGTAGTACTTCATTTTCTTTACAACCAATCTCTGGCCGCCATTGAAAAAGAAACACTCTATATTATAATATAATATATCATTGAAAAAAATAATTTTATAGAGCATACAAATTTAAAAAGTGAGCACTTGTATTTAAAATAAGAAAGTTAATGGTACTTCCGATTAAAATGGAAGAAATTTCAACGTTATGACAATGAAAAAATTATAATTATTATGAGTTTATTATGCTCCCTAATTAAAAAAAAATATATATTAAAAGAAACATGTCATCTATGGTGATTTTATTGGTCGCAATAACCAAAGGCCTATTGTTCTGGCGCCAAGTTTTTCTTTCATTTAATATTCACAAAGGAACGGATGCACTTAGTAATAAAAAGTAATAAAAACCCAACACCTTTTCATGTTTATGTATGCGTTATGATTTTTGCAACAATGTACCTATCGATTATATTTATTTGTTTTTATGTGTTAAAAAATATATATTTTATTAAAATGTTTATCTTTTTTCGGACAATCCCATAGATAACCTAGATTTAGATCTGTAGTGACAAGAAGCATTTTTCGGATTTTTACGACCTCACGCACTGGGTGGACGAACATGCGCACTTAAAAACCGTGGCAAAATACAAACACCGGCATCCCGTACCCTTCGTCCGCGGTCTGACCGTAACGCTCATTAGCTACCGTACTTCGAACAGAAAACCAGGACGCCGTCAACAAATTCTTTTCTATAATGCGGATAGTTGTTTGGAGCCGGGTGCGTTTACCCTCAACTGGCTTGTGCACTAACTGGTTTTTTCGCCCATGAAATGTTACTTGTGTTTCGCGCAGGTTATAATATTTGCAATCCATCAAGATCAGTGGACAATCCATGTATAATGAATGCCTAAATACTAACTTACCGTGGGTGTTATAAGCGAGGTAGAGGGAAGTTTGTTGACACGAAACATAAATACTTGAAATTTCGGGAGGGGGCAAAAAGACTTTAGCGGGCAGCAGGTTCCACAACCCAAAAACTAGGTCCAGGAATGGATGAACAAGCAAAGTGGGAACTTCAAGGCCTGTCCAGTTAGGCAGTGTAGGAATGCATACGTGTGGCACCGCAAGTTTCTCCGTCGGGGAACGCAAGTGGAGAAATACTGGACCATTCCTTAGACCAAAAGCCATGGAAGTACCTATAAAAATGCGAAAAATCCCTGACGGCCTGAAAATGGACAAGGAAAGAAAGCCTTTCGTAACTCAATGTACATTAATAAGGTGAACAGCTCGTCTTTAAATGGAATCAAGAATGCTAAGGGCTGTGGCGAACGCCACGTCCCAGATATGAGAACAATATTTCAAAGGAGTCAGATTTCGGATACACACAAAATGTATAAATTAGAGGGAAAAATACTTTTTTGCTTAAAAGAGAAATCCAAGCTTTTTGAAGCTGCCATGACAATAGATATAATGAGTTTAGGCTAGCTAAGGTTATCTTAAAGTGTGACGCCCACAGGATTAAAGGTGTTTTTGCTCTGCAAACGTAAATAATGAGTATTTAGTGACTTCTTCCGAAACATTTTTGTGATTTGCATTGTATTAAAATGGCACGGGATATTTGACGCTCCAATCGAAAATTAAATACAGGTTCTGTAACAGAGAAATCTGCATTTCTCTACGTTTGCTTTCCAAATCAGGCTAAAGATTGCCTTAAGAACCTGAAAACTGAAGTGAAGGGTACTTTCGTCGGCCAACCTATGAATGGAATTAGTTTTCGACAATAGAAATTTGTTGATGTAAAGAAGAAACAATGTTGGTGCCAGTACTAAGCTCTGAGATACTCCAACATTTACTTGGTCAACTGGCAGAACTAACCAGAACTAACCAAACCTCTTCAAAAGCATTGGATATATCATGAGCAACTATCTGGAGCTTACCTAGAAATAGTGCTGGCAACCGAAACCGGTTTTTCGGTTAATTGGTTTTCGAATACCGGTTTTTTGATAATCGGACCAAAACCGAAAACCGGTTCTTCGAATATCAATTAATCGGTTTTTGGTTAATTTCGGTTTATATCTAGAAAAAAACCGTTTATTTTGTAAAATTGGATATTGGTTGACAGAATATACAGGGTGGTCCATTTAACCTTAGACAGGCAAATAACAGAAAAACGGCGTATTTTAGGAAAAAATGTTTCAAGTAAAACTTGTTTGAAATAAAGGAACAAATTTAATAATATTACTAGTTTATAACCTTGACTACAATTTTAAGGTCATATTCATATCAACTTTGTTTTTTTAAATATGGGAACCCATATTTTTTTGTTTAGTTAAGAACCGTTTTCGGTTTTTCGGTTCTAAAAACCGATTTTGGTTTTCGGTTTAAAAAACCGGTTTCAGTATTTCGGTTTTGAAAACTGTTTTCGGTTTTAAAATCGGTTTCAGTTTTTGGTTTTTGTGTGAATTTTCCAACTAAGTAATTAAAAAAATAATTATAGTACAAAAATTGTGTGATATGTTGTCCTATTAAGTGCATTTAAATACCAGTTTATTTTTAACATATTTTTATTACTTTTAATTTATTTTATTTAAAAGATTTTTACTTTAATTAAGTAAGTTTAAGGTTTTTAACAGACTTAAAATATATTACCTTATTGTGCTTTTTTGTAATAGGGCTTCAAAAACTAAACAAATAACAGGTACCATCGGAAAAGTCAAACAGAAATTAATAAAAAAGAATATAATAAAGTATAGTTAAATTAAAGCACCGAACATTCAGCTATTTCAAAGTAATTTATTAAAATCTTGTAACATTTTTTAAAACGTATTAAATACAACTACTGTATAGGTACGTCCAATCTTTGTCAAGACTGATTTAAATATAATACTTTACCTGATTTATTTCTTTCAGACATAATACGCAATAAAATAGTTATTTTATTGTTATATGGAAATTCGTGTTAACAATATAACTAATGGCGGCAAGGGATTACTGTAACTAACCAATGAATGTAATATCGATCAAGTTTTATGTGCAATACATGACATATTTATTGTTAAATATAGTCATTTAAATATTTTAATTAAATGCAATACTACAGCTAATAATTATGATTATCTGAAATATTCTGTTATACACATGCACAATTAATTTAAATCACCTTCAGCTAAAACTTCCTTTAATATTAATTAAAATAACCTTTTTTTTTAATTATATTTATTTGTTTCCTTCAACGAAATTATTGGACACATTAATTGTGGTTTTTGTATTGAAATAACAAGTTTTTTTATATTACATGGTGGGTCCAAATAGTCAGAAAATTCTTAAATATCCTAAATAATTTTAGGCCATAGTGGACCAAATTCGGTACTCTAGGGTAAAACCATTCTCTGAATTCAGTGTTGATCTTGGGGATGTCAACAGATCTTTAGTTTTCACAGAAATGAATTCAAAGTTTTAAATATAAATAAGATACCTATTTTTTTATTTAATTATTGATTTTTCGCTATTTTTTTTTCTAAAGAATGGTATGAAAATCTAATTTTTTCTTAAAGTATTAATAACAGAAAAAATGTAAAATTTAGTTAAAATAATAGATAGACATGCGTAGATATTACAGTTTACAGCTTGCAAAATTTAAACTGGTAGCTTGACCGTTCTGACAAATCAAATTCCTAGATAAAATAAACAATAATACACATAAGTAACAAAATTTAAAAGATACACAAAAATATAAAATCTACACTAAATGTCTATTTTTATTTAAACTTGAATTAAATAGGTATTCCCCTTATCAAAACTTACGAGGAACCAGTTTGAAAGTTGCAAGGTATAAACGGTAGGTAATATCTATGCTATTAACATCTGATATTTTTACTAAATTAAACATATTTTTTACAATTAATACCTAAAGAGACAAATTGAACTTCTATATCATTGCATAGTTACAAATTGCTGGAATCAAATATTAAAATATATAATTACTTTCACTTTAAATTGATTTCTGCAAAACTGAAGATCTGGCAATATCAAACAACAAAAAAATATTACTATTAAGTTTATAGAATAATTGTTTATTGAGTGTTGCGTTAAGGCAAAGCTGGTCAAAAATGGGTTAAAATTGGGCATTTTTTAACATAACCAACATCTGACATTTATTGCGTGCTATTTATGACAGACAGAAATTCTGGTTAATGTAAGCAATCAAAAATTTATATTAGACATAAATTTTTGACCGTTTACATTAGCCAGAATTCCTATATGACATAAATATCATGCAATAAATGTCAGATGTAAACCTACCTTACATGTTAAGCACAAGTTCAAAAAATTTACAAAAATTCATAAACACTTATTTTAGGAAAAACTGTTATACTTGATGTAAACCTTATTTTAATAAGCATTCATTAATTTTGTTACATTATTGCAAATAAAAAATTATTAAACCTAATTTTTAAGAAAAGATCCCACAATGCTTCTTTTATGGTCTAAAAATGGACACTTAAGCTTAATCTAAAAAAAGTAAAAAAATTTACAAACATTTACACAGTCAGTGGCGTACCGTTTTTGTTAGAAATGTTCCTTCATTTGCCTCTTAAGACGCCACTGGACTTGTTAAATGTAAAATAAGTTAGTGATAAATTACCCACTTTATGCCATTAATAATATTTAAGTAAAATATAATTTGGCTTTTCTGTAGAATAAAAAAGTTACTTAAACATTTTAAGAAATTTAAAACTTTTATATACTATGAAGAACTATTCTGTCCTTGCATAATATAATAAAAGTTAAGATTACTTTAAAAGAAATAAAATAATAAAGAATTAATATAAAATTATTTGCAATACATTGAAGGTTTAAAAATCTAAACAAAGGTTCATTAGCTACCGGTAGAAATTATTTAAATCCAATAAAATAAAATCCTAACAAGACGCCAGAACGTAAACTGGGCTAATGTTTTCCAAAGTTAAACAGAATTGGGATAAGGATAGTAACTACCTTTTCACACTAGCGGAAGACGGAAAGTTGAACGACGGACCGGCGCTATCGAAGTGTATGGGGTCTTCTGAGACCTTTCACACACACAGCCGACTTTCCGAGTTCTCAACGTGTGAAAGGTCTCCTAAGACTCCATACACTTTGATAGCGTCAGTCTGTCGCCCAATTATCCGTCTTCCGCTAATGTAAAAAGGCAGTAAGGATATTAAAGAAAAAAAGTTGAAATTTTAACAGCCTGTATCTCAAAAGTTAAGACGTTTAGAGTGTATGTCCATAGGATGAGTCAAAAACTCAACCCCTTAAATATTAGCATGTATTTAAGAAACACCCTGTATAGATGTGATGTGAATATTTTATTAAGTTAAAAAAGTTCCTGGTAAACAATGTTTAAAGGTCGAGAGTCTGAGTATATGAGAATTCGACTTTAATTAGTATCCATCTTACACAATATAGTAATTTGTTATGTTTACTCTTTTTGCAATGCATTCCATTTCAAGGTCGTTTACCGGTAAATTAATTGCAAACATTTATTTTTCATCAAAGAAGTCGAATGTGACAAAGCCGGCGCCATTTTCATATTAATCCCGCAGGGATTAAATTTATCCTTCACATGCATTGCTAGGTTGATTGAGTCTGACGTTAGTTGCTGATTTTAATAGTAATTATAGAATATATTGTTTTTATTGTTTAATTTCATGCAATGTTCTATACAGGTATTAAAGGGTATAGTAATATTTATTTTAAAATAAATTAAAGCAATTGGTATTCTGGACAATACATAAGGAGCAAAAACAATATCTCCTTTTGGTTTCTTTAAATTACAATTCAGCCCTTAAAAGCCTACCAACACATTTTATACGATTTTTACGTAGTAAGTATGTTGGACCTCATAAGAAACTCTGGAATGAAAAGCTTTAGACCAAGGGAATCAGTGATAATTTTTCTATTTTACTTTCTCCATAAATTTTGTAAATTTTTTTGAATGGGCTAAAGGAACATGTCGGTTAAACTTTGCCATTAGTAATATGAGCCAAATAAGGAGATTATTTGACTACAATTAAGGGCGTCAAAAGTAAAACAGGTTATAACTTATCCAAGGTTATTAACATGTTCTGTATTTATTTTTAGAAGTATTTCTGCTATTAATACACATAAAATTAGGTTTAATTAAAAAATTGTCGATGCGATTACCAAATCTAAAAAGAAAATTATATCCCTGGTAAGTTTTTTTTCAATCTAAAAAAACTTAACTAAACTAACAATAAAAATATTTTTTATTGTTAGACTTAAAATCAGAGAATTTAATTAAGACCCAAAAAATTTAAAAATACTAAACACAAAGCAGGGGTATTCTACAGTATTCTGAGTAGTATTCAGAATACATTTTACCAGTATTCGAATAGTACACAAATAATTCAAATACATTTGTGTGTTTGGTATTCCGTATTCGGCAGATTCCTTTTTTGGTTAGTGTTCGGGATTCTGTGTTCGAATAGTTCCGAGTATTCGAATACCGGAATGTGTGCACAGTATTCGAAAACCATAATTGTCACAAGTAGAGGTACCACAAGGAGGGAAAAATGAGGTGAGGACCTTATTTTTTTGCTCATATCTATTTTTCTTTGTCTATTATTTGAATCTTTTTTTTCCAGTATTCGAATACCGATTGTGGGTGTTCGTGAACACCGAGTATTCAAATACTTCTTTTCTTCCAAGTATTCAAATATTTCGTATTCGAATACTTTCTTTTTTCGGTATTCGTATTCGAATACCGATTATCATATATTCGAGCCAACTCTGGTATTCCAAAGGCGTTTACGTATATTTATTTATTATTATTATTACATTACAACAAAACCAGACGTTAAAAAAACTACCTTCTTGGACTACCATGGTCTTTATTTTCAACTGATACTTGACGTTTCCGATGCTAACTCCAACCGTTTTCAAGTGTAAACCGGTAGAAGTGATTACAGTTATACCTTGAAAACGATTGGTGATAGTTAACATCAAACGTCGCGTCGTGTGTCAGTTTAAAATAATATATTTATGGATTTCTATATTTCTATTTAAAAATAAAAAGAAGGAAAAACTTACTTAACTAGTGTTGTGACAGAGTTGGGTTAAATACTAAAATGTTGTATTTGAATAAGAAATTTTAATAGCGTATTCTAAACAGTATTCGAATACTGAAAAAACGAATACTAAGGAGAAATATTATTTAAATACCAGTATTCATAAATACTTTTTGACGACCAAAAAAGTCCTTCATCTCTACACAAAAAACTCTTTCAAAACAACTTAAACTTGTCGCTAAAAAAAATATTATTTATTATTTATTTCACTCTTTGAGAAACAAAAAAAGGTCCCTATCTGAAAAATACAATTTAATTTCTTAGTTGTTGCTTTTTTCCTGTAGAATGCAAGACCAGATTATCAAAATATGAATACAAAGTGATTACTCAAATACTATAAAACCTGTATTCGAATACTGAATACCTGTATTCGAATACTCAAAACCTCTACTCGAATAACGGAATTTCAGTATCGCGATTTAAATGCAGGATCTGAATCACAAAATATGAATACAAAGCAAGTGTTCGAATACTAGAATTAAAAAAGCCAAATGTATTTAGAATAGAATCGAGAATACCGAGTATTCGAATACTACTCATGTCGGATTGAAGCCAACCCGCGATGACACAAGTAAGCCTTCTAATTAAAACTTACAAATTGTTTTAAATATACAGTTTATTATGTATTAAAAAAGAAATAAGAAGGTAAATTCTAAAATTTAAAATAATTTTTGCTCTCTAACTATATTAAAAATCTGTAAATTAAAATTAAAATACAACAAAGCAATTAGAAAATCACACAGCATTAACAAAATAGACACATACATCATAGAGGAGGAGCCTATTTTATTATTTTACGATTCTTCCACCATACAAATAATACCTTAAAGAAGCTGCTAATTAATTTTATTGAAGTCCACTATTACTCTTGGTGAATTAATAATTACCGGCATTGCAGCACCAATGGTATATTAGAAAATATTGCAACATTAAAAAGGATATATAGGTAGTATTTAAAAGTATATAAAAATAGATTTCGCATACAGATTAGAAAACGAATAATACTTAGTTTCTAAAAGTTATTATTTTTGCATGTTCATTTTTATTTTATTTTAGCGTAGACAAATAATGAATATTTTCTTCTCACTCGAAAAAAGTAAAGCATATATTAAGGTGTTATGATATTCCCTCTATATGCCAGAAAACATATAAAATATTTAATATAGCAAAAACAATTTTTTTGTGAACTTAATTGTGTTTGTTTTATGCTTTGCGATTTATGAATTCCTACTGCGTGTCAGCACCTTCATGGAGTTGAAACGCAGTAGCAAATACGAACAGTATCACCTTTATTTACCTCTTTAAACCATACGTGAGTTTGGTGCTGCAGTCTGGGAGGAATTTAAAAGCATTCAAATACGTAAGCGGTTTCTAAATTCCTACTGCGTGTCAGCGCCTTTATGGAGTTAAAACGCAGTAGCAAATACAAACAGTATCACCTTTATTTCCTCTTTAAACCATACGTGAGTTTGGTGCTGCAGTCTGGGAGGAATTTAAAAGCATTCAAATACATAAGCCGTTTGTAAATTCCTACTGCGTGTCAGCGCCTAACTAACGTAAATTTTGAGCTACAGTTTGGAAGAAATTTAAAAGTATGCAAACGCATAATTTTATTTCAAATGAAATTTAACCTGGTAACAAAAGGTCTGTGCCCAAAAGCATTACAAATCAGTCAAAATGAATCAAACAGCTCAAATACAGTAAGATAATTAATACATAACCATTTTTAGAAAAAGTCATAGTTTATAAGTTCTTTTTAGGAATTTTGTTATTACATATTCTGTTTCATTTAAAAAACAATTTTATTTTTAAAAATATTAAAATTAAACTTTTAGTTCTGTAATTGTACATTTTTATTAGCTAGCTATTAAGATATTATTTTTTTATTTGTTTTGTCTTTTGACTATGGTTATACAGCAAGTATTTATTATATTTATTATTTTTAGGCTAATAAATATTTTAACTTTTAATTTAAATTTAATACGAGCCGTCTGACCAAAATCTGACAAAACATTGAACAGTGTTTGTCTCAATTCAGGACCTTATCTCCCAACTTTTGAATTGTTTGGTATTTTTTCATGAAAATTTAAGGACTTTTGTGAGACAACATAAACCAAATTTTAGACAGGAAATGACAGATATAAATGTCAAACTCACAGCTAGGCGCCATTTCAAAAGAAAAATTAAATGGAAAAAGTCATACTGTAAATAAACTTTTTATTTAAAAAACAAACATTGACGCACTACTTTTAGGTTATAAACCGTTTAAAATTCACTAAAAGATTTAAGGCGATGGCGAAGCATCTCCTGTTGACATGCAGTATGAATTCCAAATATAAAAACAAATTTGCTTGTACTTAAAACATCCCAGGTTACAACATGCGTAGCAATTATAGGGCTGATTTCTACGTTCTACTTTATGAATTCCTACGCGATATTTGTGCTGGCGCGTAGTAGTATTTTTAAGTGTTCTGAAATAAAAACTCCCATTAAATCCTCCTGCATTTCAGCACGGTAGGGTGTTGTAGCTTAGTAGGAATTCATAAAACGCGGCGGAGACAGTCACGGAGGTAAAGTAAGGAATAAATCCAAGTAATTAAAAGAATTGAAAAAAACGGTCTGCAAACTACATTAAAAATGTTTAAAAAGACCGAAATTATTAATAATTTCCAGATCATTTCTTGGAAGGAAATGTTTTGTGTTCTTGCAGTTATATATTAATACTACTATGGCTACTTTTTTAATATATTCTCGTTTTGTTTGTCTAGCGCTAACAAAAAATAATATTGTAAAAATGCTCTGGGGCCAAATACATTGAAAAAACCTAAAATATGGCCTGCGATAAATGTATTAACAGAAAGCAAATTGTAAGAAAAAAAAATTGAAAAATGTTTAAATTTAATAGTTTAAAACACATCTTTTTAAAATAAAAAGTATTAATATAGTTGAAAATGTACCACTTCCGATTTTTAAAGTTTCAAAAATAAAGTATTTTTCCTAATGTGAACGTGATATATGAGATTGGTGATTATGTGTATTTTCTTTGTCGCTTACATAAGTTTGCAATAAATAATTTATTAATTGTTATTAAAATATTTCAAATGAAAATGATACCGAAATGTATTCACACTTTCTTGCACTCAAGTGAACTGTGAGCGACTACTATCAAGATTTGCCAGAATATAAATATACATATTTATGTAAAGAAAGATTCAATAAAAAAATAACGGTATTAAAGGTTCTATTTCAAATTGATAAGTTTAAAAATTTTATTGTTATCCCCTTACTGCATACATACTGTTAGCACAAAAGTATTTAAATTTAAAAAAAAAAAAAAAAAAAAGAAAAGGCAACATTTGAGGTTTTATTTGTTTTTTTATATATTTGGTTACATAGGTACTTATTTTACTAAAAAACCAAGTGAATGATCCTTGAAATGGTGTACGGGGACTTTTTGTGCCTGTATATTTCATTAATGAAATGTAATTTTTGAGTCATGTTCGTCATTGCAACAATGGTCGAGAAAAGGCTGGCCCTCGAAGAGTTTGTTTAATATTGATCCGGATTATCGGATGTTTGTTTTATACCAAAATTTAATGTGTTGCCAACTTTGAAAAATTTTAACTCCTAAAGGAAACGCGACATCCCTAAAATCCCCTAAAGGAAAAAAGCCGTTTGTATTTTTGGAAAAAAAAATTGAGCAAAAAATAAAAAAGGCTTTCAAGTAAAGACACCTAGAATTGCATTAAAAACCCCTAAAACACAAAAAGCCTTTTTCTCCAAAACCAAAAAATAAAAAAATATAAGTCATCCACTATTCTATTTGTCAAATTTCTCTATTAAAAAAACCCTAACAAAAACCCTTAAACAAATTTTAGCTTTAAAAAACCCATGACACCTATTTTCCCCCTAGGGGAAACCCCTAAGTTGGCAACACTGAGTGTTATATATCGTCACTTTAATTGTTAAACCACCTAACTCCTAAATACCAAGTATTCGAATACTACCCAATTCTGGTTGTAGTAATGCACGTATATATTTATGATATAATTTTGTTTTAATAAATTATCACATTATGTTTGTCATTGTTGTCATTATGTGTTGTCTTTTTTTTTGAGTGGGGGACAACTTGCAATAGTTAAAGCTTGAAAAGGGTGAATTTAAGGAGATATATTATAGAAAAAGTCTTGTTTTGATCTTAAAAATGCATCCCTAAAATATCTGTGCTAAATTTTGCTACGCTGTGTTTATTTATTATTAAATTTTTTAAACCCTTAAATTTCGTATACTTTAAAAACAGATTTTTAAACATTTTAAACATTAATATGGTAAATGATGTTTAACTTACCCATAAATCAAAAAACATTTATCCATTAGTAAATCATAATTAGACATGGGACACCATGTGCGCACTTGATAATTGTACAAATAATACTAACCAACTTATGCAATATATAAAAATAAAAATAACTTATAAGTGGTAATAATTCTTTTACAAGGGAGAAATAAAATGTAAATTATTAATAAAATATATTAAATAAATAATATAAGAAATTATTTTAGAATTAGCTTTTTGCATTTTAAAAGTATACGTTTTAAAATAAAATAGGTTCTTTGCATTTTAAGAAAAAAACAACGCTGGAATTATTACAATATTACCCCTATATCTCTTTAAACTTTTCATTTGTAAAACCTATTAAAAAAATATAAAAGAAAATGTATAAAATACACTAAGGGGAGCTTTTAAGACGCAAATAAACCCGATTATATTTGGAAAAACCATATATCGATTACATTTTATAGTTTAAATAATAGATTAGAGACAAAATATAAAAGAAAATGGATAAAATACACTAGGGGAGCTTTAAGACGCAAATAAACCCGATTATATTTGGGAAAACCATATATCGATGTGCATTTTATAGTTTAAATAATAGATTAGAGACATACATTAGGTAAATTTATATTTTATCAATCTAAAATTATTTTTCTCTCAATAGACTTGCCCTCGTATAATCCGTATTTATTTTTAATTAATATACTTTCAACGTCTCTATATTTGAACAAAAGTTGTCTTCTGGGTTTCCAAAAGGAATTTTCACACCATGGCGCTAATGTTTTAAAATAATTTTAGTTTTTTATTGTTGACTATTTTTACCTACATCCTAACATGTTTTGTATTTTTACCAACTCCACATTTTCGTTTTATGACCACCATAACCTAGGCCTTTATTTTTTAAACAGAAAACCTATAAAGATTATTTGTATATTATTAAACAAGTATTATTATAATCACGATCTTTCATCAAATTTAGGCAATTAATCAATTATAAAACTGTTAATTTCGAAGATACTGGGTGCTAAAATGTTTTTCTGTTTTAGGTTTTTCTAAATAGTTTTATTAATATTCGATTTATTGTCGCAATATTTGGCGTGGGAGGGTTTGGGCAAGTGACATATTAGAATCTACTATCAATTTTTCTTTAAACTCTGAGGGCGTAACCTGAGGGTATCTGGAACAAATTAAAAAGAAATATCTTTTTTGAGCCACTATTAATGTAACATTAAAAAAAAACTCTTTATTTTTTAACATCTTATACAAAACAAAGGTAATGTGTTAAAATATAATTTAAGCATTCGTTTTTAAATATTTGGATTTTTTGAACTTTCTGAATGGCTAGGTATAAGTTATACAGGGTGTTTCGGAATAAAATGCTAATCTTTAAAGTATAAATCCCTAAATGATTTAAAAAAAAAAGTTTAAATAACCCTACGTCGTAAATGTCTTTACCTTTGAGATACAGGGTGGCAAAGTTTTAAAAAATAGGCTTTTTTAAAACTGTATCTTAAATGTTAAGACATTTAGGACGTAGGCTTATTTGAACTTTTCTTATTCTAAAACACCTTATTTAGCTTAGACCTGGCCATTTGAACATTTTTTAAATCCACATATTTTAAAAACGGCTTCCTAAATAAGTGTAAAATGTGTTCCAGAGGCAGCGGATGCCCACGGCCTCGCGGCCCAAGGGGCCTTGTGCCATAGATTTTGCATTATTGAAATTAAATAAACTCAATATGTTAAAGGGCCTCGCAGGAAAGATGAAGACCTTCTTTTTGCTTCCCATTTTTGTCCCACGATACCACTTGTCAATAAGGGGCTTCGCGGATATAAGGGCCTCGAAAAATTTATCTTGCCCACATAAAATTTTGATTTTGCGCCGCCACAGAGTGGCTTACAAAAATTTATTTCATTTTTATATTCTTTAAGATACTGCAACCTTTAGGTTTTACAATAAAATAAATAGTAGAGTTCGCATTTATCATCTCCCAATTTTTTTTGCTCTTCACTGAAAAAATGTTTTGTTTTATTGATAATTTTACCATACAAAATACTTTAAACCTTTCAGAAAATAAAACTATCCATGTCACTGAATATAATTTGCTAAAAAATCCAAGTGAGCGAAAAAGATTAGAAAACTACCATTTAAATATAGTAATTAATGCAAAAGAGCTTTTATTCATAAGTGATAAAAGCATTTAAATCACACCTGACTTTTAAATATTACAACACCATGTGTTTGTCAACAAGTCAATAGCTACAACCTGCAACCAAGTCCTTATTCGTAAAGTAAATATTGATCATTTCCATACAAAGTGACAAGCCACTCGATTGGTTACCTTTTACCAGTATACCTATAACTATCACTTCAAAGCGCCACACAGGTATTTTCCCACGATTAGTTATTCTTCTGTCAGTATTTTTCTTATTTTACTTTAATTTTTTTAATAATAATTATACTTTTTTTGTAATATATTACAAACATTTGTAGTAATTCTCAACAGTAAAAAAATATAAAAGTAGAATTCAGCTAAGAAAAAGCCAGAGGCGTCATACAAATAAAGACGGCAATCAACTATTTATTTCTAATCGCGTCGTTTAAAGCCGTTTTTTATTGTCAACGGTTATCAACGGTTCAAAATCGTTAATTTTTTTGGTACATGATGACATCATTAACTTCGCGTGTTTAACCGTATTTGAAAACACATTGAAGAACGCTGATGCAAAGAAGTGAGACCGCAGAAAAAGAGGCAGATTACAAGTAATCTTGCGGATGTTGTATTTAGGATGTTACAGATAAAATTTGAAAGTGAGATAGAACTGCTAACCGCGTGGCTTTTTCTCAGCTGAATTGTAGTCAACTGACCTTTGTTTGACCTGGACAGTGCGATGTACGCAGAGGACTAAAAGTTCTTCCCGGAGTGGCGGTTAGAGGTACCGTATGGACGTTTTTACCAATCGGGGATCAAGGAATGATTCACGCTAAATTGACGGCATCTTTCTTCTGGATCTAAGCGCTGTGAGCGAAGATTCCTATAAGCTGATGGTATCCTGTTTGGTGGTGAACACGAGGTATTTCTCAAATGGCGGGAAAAAGATGGGCCTGCCATGGGAACTGTTGTAGTGAAAGTGAAGGTTATACGTAACACCAGTAGCAGGTCTTGGTTTGACAGCCGACAATTTATGCATTGTATCGATTGTAGAATTATTTTTGTTTTCTTTTTGGAATTTCCGGGAGCTACGAGCTGGATTATCTAGATTTTCCGCCGACTAAGCCCTGGAAAGCATAGTCCGGAAGGGGGAGAGTGGTGGATTGGACCTGAAGGGTCCAAAACCAAGAAAAAAATAGAATAAAATAGAATATTACTTAACTTCTTTACGTACAGTTATATTCATATAAAAGTCGTACACGGACTAAAAACAGGTAAACTACCTTATTCTTGCGTAAAACTAACTTTTTTGGCTAATTTTTGTTAAAGGTTATTTATTAAATGTCATATCTAGATTTCAATAAAAGAAAACATTGATGTGCATGCGTTTTTTAAATATCTGTGTGGCAATGTTTAACAACCTTTGTTAGTAAAAATGCCACGCATGGACAAGATTATTATTTAATTCCACGGTAATTATTTAAATACGTATATAATATAAATAATAATAAATAAAAGAATCAAGTCGTCTGTAGAATAAAAGCAGGATAAATATTTGCTTACAGTTTAAATTTACTTAAATTTGATTGTTTTATATCTAAATTTATGCTCGACGCTAATGCTACAATGTTTTTAAAACCTATGACATGTTTTAACGTACCCCAAACAGTTTTTACATAAAAATAAGAAAAATATTTCTCTTTCTTATCATTACGATTTTTTCTAATATATAATATATACTTTTTGGTCAGTGAGCCTTTTTGTATTTGATTGTCGGTTATCTATTTTTTAAAATTGTGTGGAAACCTATAAATATCCTACAATAAACATTGTTCAAAGTATTACAGTATTGTAAAATGGCTTCTCCGCAGAAACGCGCATGTCTCGGCCATTTAACTGAAAAGCGAATTGTTAAAACGTATTCGATTATACGGGAGTGCATTGGCATGGACTCCCACATTTGGGTAGCATTTAATAAAGTCTACTATAAAATATGAGCTAAACTTTTATTATTTTCAAAGAGCTACACCTTAAGGACTTTTTTTAACCATGATCATTCAAGATTATATCGTGTAAGTGACGAGCCGTTAGCAGCACAATACGAGAGCGTTCTAGAGTTCCGCATCACTTGTATCACCATGTCTTCAGGAATAGCAGCGGTTTCACCAGATCGCCGTCTTGATTCAGTCAAGAACCAGTTGCCCTAGAGTTAGCAACCCGTTTAAAATTGTTTTCCGGTCTGAACAGGCATTCGGAGGCAGGAAGACGCGTACAACTAAAATACGCTGACGCGGTGATCATTTTGAATAATAGCTCAATAATCAAATATCACCAGATGATATAGCGCCTGTAACAAAGTTATCATCAGTTCAGTTTAGGTGGACATCTCCGTCAATAACTCATTACCGATGCCTCTAGATGAAATGTAGTTCATTCGCCTCGTAGCTAGAATGATCTGTTTTGCGTATCGATTGTACGCGTTGATGACTTGAAAAATGTCAATTTCATTAATTCTTTAAACAAGAAAGAGGGGAGTTCCACAAGTGAAGGGGTAGCCAGACACGTTTGTAATCCAGTAGATATAAAAACAACTACCTTCAAACTGCCATATCTAATGCCCTCAGAAAACTGGTGTCACGAACATGAGCGAAATGAAAATAAAACGTGGTTCTTGATATAATAGTAGATACAACCAAAGCCAGCCTAATTATTACTAGCAGACTCATAAATGAACCTTTAAGATCTCGCGCAGCGAAGAAATCAGTGCGTTTACGAGCATGTGCATTTAAAAGCAATGGCTAAATACGATACTGACTTACTGTCCTTTGCCTTGCTCCCCATGCTCTGAACGGCAAAGCCGGAGATCGTTGAAAAATTCTGCTTTGGCGCATGCGCGTCTTCATTTGGTGACGACGTATGATGACAGGTGCCGAAGCGCACCAAGGAAAATAAACTTTTTAATAAGGGCGCTCGATTTTTATATTTGTCAGAAAATATAGGTTATGTTTGTGACGTTACCTCTTTGCCACAATATTTTTTATCTGACAAAGTAAATCAATACTTGCATACCATAAAATGAAGTCACTGAAAAACATAAAAAATTGTATCCTACCCTTAATAACAATTTAAACGTAAACTGCTTGTAAAAAATATCCAAAGGTCAGTGACCTCTGTGTACAGGTTTTAAAATTATCTGTTACTGCAGTACTAATAACTACTTTATTTGACTATAAACAGTAAAACCTAAACATATATAAAAGTCCAATGACTAAAAGCAAAAAAATAACACCAAAACCTCGAAAAAACCTTCCAGTACGATTGCAAACAAAGAATTACGGGAAAAGATTACGTCACAAAATTTAGCGAACATAGGCTTAAATCGATAGAGCGAACCTTAATTTCGCGCAAGTTATATTTTACCTTAATACATAGGAAATCTGCTACAGGTCTCGAAAACTTTTAAAATGATATTTGACAAAAAAGTTATATCCAACTAAACTTGATATTGTTCATGGGTTATTATGGTTCTAACTGGAAAGGAGAAGCTAAAAATTTAGGCGGTAAAACTTCAAGAGGATCAAAACACTGTTTGTGAGACTATGTAACGACACAACATATTGCAAAGCTGAAACAATTTTTCTGTAACATTTAAAAATTACGATAGTATCGAGGTTGCCTTCCGTTTTCCTGGATGGGTTTTAAATCATCGTACCATCGTGTGAGGTCTTCCTTTATTGTAAACGTCTTCATTTCTGGGTCTCCACTCTAGTAATCATTTTGCTCAGCCTATTGTCATTGGTTCTTGATAGGTGACCCGCCAAATTTAATTTTAGATTAGTAATTTTTACAAATGGCATCTGTAACTCTGGTTCTTCTTCTTCAACATAGCTTGCTCCATAGCTCTTTAAGCAATTCGAATTTTATTTACTGTGCCTTTAATTAATGTTAGTGTTTCGGCTCCATACGTTATACGTTAACACAGGGAAGAGACACTGGTCAAAAACTTTCCTTCTAGGACAGATGAGGATATCGGGTCTTAAAATGTGACTAAGCCAATTCTTCTGAATATTTACTTAATTTTTATGTTATATTAACACATATAATCATTTAAATATCTTGTAAATGAAGTCAGATCCTGTAGGATATTCAATTCAGAATTTTCAGAATCAACATCTTAACAAATCGCAATAATCCTAAATCGCTGTATTGCAGGAGACAGAATAAATCACATTTATTTCATCCCTAAGCCGACAATCTAAGTAATCCGATTAAATAATTTTCAAATAGATAAAAAACTTGTACAGGCAATATTCCATATATGGTGTTTATGACATAATAATATACGATGGGATATATACCGGTTTGGTTTGCTTGATCTACAGTGTGGGCACAAACTTAAGTTTAACTCCCAGAACAATGCTAAATTTTTAGTCATCAGTTTGGATGCTGGCTTGGCTGAATTTATGAAGCGGCAAATTATACGTACATTACATATGTACGTACGTACATCTGTACTCGATGGATACCCGCTTTATAAATTCCACGAAGCAAGCGTTCAAGCTGATGGCCAAAAATTAAGCATTGTTCTGGGATGCCTATAGTGAAACTACAATTGTCTTTGGTTTAACCAAAAATAAGATTAAGTTTTTTGTAATTTTTTTGTATACGCATCCTAATTTAAAATTTTTACAGTGTTAAATCTAAAACTATAATTTCTAAGAGGTTTGCCAACTTATCGAAATTTTCAAACAACTTATTTAATTTATTTGTGAAATTCTAAAAAATTAAATTTGGGCAAAAATTTAATTTTCTCAATTTTTAAATCAACACTCCAGGAACTTCTTGCCTTGTTTAATCTATTAACTATTGTCATTAAGATCGTCAGATTTTATGATCTTCAGGGTGACCGCACATAAATCGGATATTTTCAGAGTCTGGCTCTGAAACATAGAGATTATTTAGACTTTAACAACAAATCAAAAATCTTTGCACGTACACGCGCAGCAATCTGGGGTAAGGAGCAAGAAAAAAAACCTGTAAAAGTGAGAAAATATTGGGTAATATTGGTGATAATACAGTGTGTCTACGTAAGTTAGCGTCATATGGAAAACTTTTTTATTGATAATTTTATAAAAAAGTTATTCGTTATAAAAAGTTCTGCAAGGTCTGATACTCAAAAAGCAACCATCAGATATCAAGTTGTATCAGTCTTCTACGAGGTATAACCAAAAATGTAATTTTTGCTTAGTAGTAGAGTACCTGCATTTTGCCAATACCGAAAATTGTTATAAGAAAAATATATTTAGAATTAAAAATTACTTTTAAATATGCAATTTTGTTTATTTAAAAAAAATTCTGCGATAATGGTGAAACTATAGGTTTGTACATTAGTGAACAACATTTAATGATTATAAATGTAATAGGATAGTTTCAAATCAATTTTTTAAACTTATTGTTATCAAAAAGGAGAATGAACAATGCACTATGCCTATCATCAGACTGTAGAAGATCCATCGCTTTTTTATAGGGACTTACACGATTTTTGCTCTAAGCAATTATTTAGTACACTAAATGCAGCTCCTAACAGTATATAAACTTTAATTTTCTCGATTTTCGAGGAAAAAAAATCTAAAATATTTTTTTGGAAATAAACAAAATTGCAAATTTAAAAGTAATCTTTAATTCTAAACATTTTTTCTTCATGCAATAGTAGCAAAAATAAAGGTTCTTTACTCTTAACCAAAAATAAATTATTGGCCAAACCTCGTAGACGATTGAAACATTTTGATATCTAATAATTGTATTTTAGGTTTTGGACCATGTAGAACTTTTATAAAAAATACCTTTTTACGTAAAATTAATAATAAAAACGTTTCCCATATGACGCCATCTTACGTAGACACAGTGTATACAGATTAACAATTAAGCTACAATTGTGTTTCTGAAAAGTAAGTCACATAATACAAAAGTTATGTCCGGTGCTTCCAAATGTTAAGCCAAATAATAACGACCATCCTGTATAATCTTATCTACAAGAATTCAATCAAGTTATTTGTCATATTTTCTTTTAATGTGGGAAAAAGTAGACAGGGAACGCTCACCGCCTTGAATGGAAGAAAGTATTTTCATTAAAAAGCATGCTCTACTGCCTTAAGATTATTTATTACTTTATTAATGAAGTTGACGAAAGAATATAATTTATTTTAATAGAAAATGTCGGTAAGAAAGGCCTGTGATACGAACCATTCAGATAAAATAAATTAATATGTTAACAAAAGAGTGTTGATTCTAAGAAGTGGTTTATTGTTAAATTTAATTTATTGGTAAAAAAGGTAGCGCAAACAAAAACGGCAAATAAAAGACATTTTATTTTGAGAGAGACACGTATAACGCATAAGACGTACCCATAATTAAATAAAATTAAATTATACAGGGCAAATTATCTAGCGACACGACGTGACGTGTGTCGCGTCTCCTTAAACACGCGTCGATTTTTTGGTGATAAAGTTTTTACTAAAAAAAAATAGGAACTAAATACATTCTCTTAAGAAGCATCCGATTCATATCATGAACTTAAACTTAATAATTGTTTTGTTTAAGTGTTAGACATTTCTTAAAGCGGTTGTTTGGAACACACGTGTCCCAATATGCGGATTATAAACGCAGTTTGTGTGGCACGTATGCGTCGTGTCTCCCTTGTTGCGTCAACTGGCACGCACTATACGCGACTCAATTTGTGCCTTGCCTAACAGAACGTCATGACGATGCGCAAGTGATGTGATATTTTAGGGCTTGATTAAGATTTAAAACCAGGATCGAAACGTTATAGTAGGAAAGCTAGTGAATTTTTCGAATAACGTTAGACCTGTGAGGCTGGAAATTTGTATAGTGATGATTCATAGCATGCTAAGTACGAAAATCATCACCTGGCAGGCATCAGCCGTGCACATCATTACCCTGTATATTTTTAAAAGTAAAAAAAGTAAAACAAAAAACTTAAAGCTGTAAGCTCGAGATTTTTCTAGGATTTAGTTTTAGGTTTAAAAAAGGACAGGCGTTTTTGATGAGCACAAGTACCTGCCAGGTATACTAAAGGTGTGAAGATGAACCTTATGTGGTGTTTTCTTACAGCTATTTTAAAGATCTCTTTTACTGTGATCCTGGTGATAATATATAGGGTGAATTGTTTTTATGAGGCATCCTGTATATTATATTACCATTAAAAAGATCTTAAAAGAGCTTTAAGAAAATACCACACTAGGTACATCTTACTTTATTAATTTTGAAAATATGGCCATCCAAATCAGCCACACCTTTCAGTTCGCCTGGCAGGTACTTGTGCTAATAAAAACGCCTGTATTGTTTTTAAAGCTTACTATGAATGAACTAAATTCTAGATGAATTTTAAGCTTACCTCCAAGTTTTTTGATTTTATTATTTTTTAAGCTTTTAAAAATATACAGGGTTATGACGTGCGCGGCTGATGCTTGCAAGGTGATGATTGTCGTACTTAGCATGCTATGACTCATCATATACAAATTTCTAGCCTTACAGGTCTAAGGGTTCACTAGCTCTGGGACCATTAGTAAACAAATAAAACCTCTTTTATTTGCCGTCCTCGTTCCTGCCACCTGCCACAAAGGACAAGTATAAGTATAGGGCAATATTTCATGCATGATATAAAACATGTTTATGCTTTTTTGTAATAATAAAATCATTATGAAAAACTAGCTCTGTTTTGTCACAATTATTTAAATAAATTTTAGTTAAAATTAAATTCCACAGGTCTGAAATGCTTGCTATTTACCAAAAAGGGTTTTAAGCATTCAGAATTTTATTTAAAGAGATGCTGTTTACTTTATTATTGATCCTTTACTTACAGAAAGGCTTCCTTTTCTTGCCTATCATCAGACTGTAGAAGATCCATCGCTTTTTTATAGGTACTTTCACGGCTTATGCTCTAAGCAATTGTTTAGTATACTACATGCAGCTCCTAACAGAGAAACATGTGGTGCCGCACGTATGCATCCCTTAACGGTCCAACTGGAAAGGCCGCGAACTTCTCACTTTGTCACTTTGTTTGTTTTGTATCCCTAAAGTTTCTGGAATATGGAAGCTGCGGCCCGCGGAGGTCTTCCCCTTCTTCCCAAATGCTCAAGTATTTAGGTCCTGTATTAACAAACTACCTCTTGCCTTGCTGAAGACACCCAGGGCACATGGGTTTTTAGGTGTTTAGCCGTCGTAGACTGTTAAAAGATTGTTAAAAATTATTATAGCTGCTCCTTAAACAGGTCGATTTGTGTGCAAATATTACATATTTTTTAATTCACTTCTAAACAAAAAAAACACGGAAAAATTAATTGTTAAATTTTAATCTTATATAATTTATTGGTTTTTTGACTGATTTCAATTATTTTTTCGTTTAGTGGTAGCTGCTTGCATCAAGATTAATATTTAATGGGGATTGCAAAAAGTTCCAATTACTCACTTTATCCTAATCTGATGCGCTCGAAAATTTTTGATGAATATACAGGGTATAATTTAATTGATGGCTAAAAATACAGGGTATAATTTCTTAGCTTATTTTAGGAAGACAAAGTTCATATGAACATATTATATCCCGTAATGGTTCTTTTATTATTTTTTTAAATTAAGAGACATAAAAGTAGTATTTTTTTTGCTAAATCTAAAAAAAGCACAAAATTTTACATACATTTACACAGTCAGTGGCGTACCGTTTTTTTGTTGGAAATATTCCTTCAGTAGCCTCTCGAGACGCCACTGGACTTATTAAATGTAAAATTATTTTAAGAATAGTTGGGATATTAAAAATATATATATTTTTAATTTTAACACTCTGTATGTCAAAAGTTAAGAGGTTTAGGACATATGTTTATATGAACTTTTCTTCCTAAAATAAGCTAAGGAATTTTATCCTGTATTTTTAGCCATCAATAAAATTACACCCTTGATATTTATTTTTTACGATCGGCCTTATATACGGGGCTTATATTTGGTGAAGGTAATTAACCAGGTACAATGTATCTACCGGTATATTAATCTGCCGTGCTGTAGAAGATCCTGAAATCATCATCGTGGGCTTCCCAACACCAGAAGTAAATTAAAATAGTGTTCCAGTTAACCCAGCTTTAAAACTTTTTTAAAAATACATTTTGGTGTTACTTTCACTATTACTCTATTTTAGGTGTATTAAAATTTAATTTTTTAGGGCTATTATAGATTCAGCTTTATTTTTGAATATATAAAAAGCAAAGATATTTAAGGCATTTTAGAAAAAAAAAACTTATTTAAATAAGTGATAAAGAAAATTTAACGCATAAATTGGTAATAATTAATTAAAAAATAGTTGATTAAAAATATTTGTAGACATGTTATTCCGCCATTGAGAAATAGTTAAGCTGTTGGGGATTAGACTTTAATTCGAAATCGGTGTATTTGAATTTAAATTGTAAAATTATTCAGTGTTAGCCGCCATTTTAAATGTTTTGTACAGCTTGTTGAGTATAACGTTAGAGGAATAACAAATTGTTTATCTATTTTAAATAAATAGTTTAGTTTAAATCGATAAAATCAATTAGGACTAACATAAGAACCGCCAGAAATTTTTGTTGTATATTTGATATATTTAAGCGTTTTTAAAAATTTTAATTTTATTTTTAATTTAAATAAATTTTACAGTTATGGGGAAGGGGGAGTTGGCTCAAAATTATATTTTTTTCTTAAGAATTAAAAACAATACCGTTTTGCAGCTGTACCTTAATAATTATGATAGAACCGCTATATTTAAAATTATTATAAATATTAATTTAGGGTATTTTTAAAGGAACACATTTTAATATATACAGGGTGGGCCAAATAAAACTTGCACACTTTTTAACTAATAATAACTTTTTATCTGTTGCGCCTATCTTTTTCATTTTTAGAAGGCTAATTGGTAAATACGTTTTCTCTAGGTTTGCCAATTTTGGTCAAATAGGTTTGGACAGGACTGGATTTACTGGACTTTTTCCAAAATACTGTATTTAACCTCGTTGCTTAACAAATCTAATTTAGTTACAATTAAGCTAACACGTTTTTCTTGTGGACAAACTATGGAAAATAATTTAGTAAAAGCCAATCTGTCAACAATTTGAGGATTTAGGGATTATACTTATTTTTGATAAATAATGCTCCCCATAAAGAATGCATTTCTCTCGATTTTAAAACGAACCTTATTTTAGTGTCCTTTAAAAATCAAAAATGTGACGTTACCATGGTTACTGATCTCGATGCTAACCAAACTTAACAGTAAATTAATTAAAAATAAACGTATTAGTCTAATTGTAGATAAAATTATTGTTTTTTGCAACAAAGTTTAATGCATTATTTTGAAAAAAGTCCCACAAGTCCAGTACTTTTTTTTTAAAGTAAAGTGCAAAAAAAGTTGGTCATCACATTTTAAATTTCGCCATAGCTTTGATACACAAACCGTCCAGTACACGTCGGCCATGCTTCAATTTGCCGGCCCTTCAAGGTGTCACCTGGGGCAGACACTCCTCGGTCCATTTTCAAATTTTTGTAGTTTTTGGAGCCCCCGTACAAAACAAAACAAATTTCTCAACGTAAAACTTGTTTTCTTGACAAGCAAAAGCAGTTACTTTACACAACTCTCTTGAGCATTTTAATTTTTTGTCCATTTGTCCTATTGTAAAGTCCATCCGTGGACATACTGTAGTTGTTTTTAATATTGTATGTAAAATTAATACTTTCTAAAATTTTTAACTATTTCATTAAAATATTTAATCTTGGCATTTAACTTTATTACATACCTATCTAACTTAACCCAAAAATATTTTATTTCTTTACAAACAGAAAATATAACAAGTCATTGTAACGATAAAATATGTGTTTGTACATATAATTGTTACTATCCTAATAATAACCAACCCAAATAAAAAAGATATACAAGTAATAAGATTATTAATGGAAAAACCATTAACGTCAAAAAATATATTTTTAGAATTGTGAATTTGTACCATCAATAACTGAACCTAATGGTTCATTCACATTCGTAATTTTGTAATTTATAATGAGCACAACAGGTTAATGGACAGAAGGGAAAAAGTATAACTTACTTTAGGGCAGGGGCGGTCATATCGACTTTCTGAGAGAGGGGGCCATAGGCCGAGAAAAATTGAAGAGCAAAAAGTCCCTTTACCTATTTTTATTGTTGTTTTTCCATTCTATAATTTATAAAATTACAAAAAAACTACCAACGTATTTGAAAAGCAAAAAAAAGGTCCTTACTTTCAATTCCATGATCACCCTAACCCCTCGGACCAGCCCTGAGGGGGGCATATTATCATTAAATGCCCATATTTGCCATTACATATGTATGAAATACAAAGGATGTGGCATTAAAGGGGAGGGCATGGCTCCCATGCCCCCTATGACCGCCCCTGCTTTAGGGCTTGGAAAAGATGGCGTTCTTACTTACTTTACTTACAAAGTGCGTCGTAAGTAGATAAATCGCAATGCACTGAATAAAACTTAACCCAAACTTAAATTCGCCCCTAAGAAGAGAGGTGTACTAATAAGTAATATAATTTTTTTGTAAATATTAAAATGCATATAGAATTTATTTATAATAATATACAGACTGGCCACAAATGGGGTTTACTAGAGGATAAATGGACCAAAAATTTTAATTTTCTAAAAAGTCATTCTTAATAAGAATATTTGCTTGCAAAAAAATATGATTAAGTTTATGATTCTTAAGAACTTAAAAAACATCATTTTTCTCCCAGAGTAAACTACGTTTATTTTTTATATTTAAGCAAAATGTCATCTAGAAAATGTATGTATTTAAAATAAATTTTGTAATCGATAAAAATATTATTACAAATTTTATTGAAGTTTATAATTTGCCGAAAACGCCTTGATTACATTCGTTTACAACTAAAAAATTGTAAAATCTTTTTATTTTTGTACAAAAATGTAAAATTATTAATTTTTCATAACACCAAAATCAGTTTCGTGACACTTTTTGATATCCCTGTAAAATTAATAAAGTCATCTAAAATACTATTTTAAATAAAGTTTATAAATTATATTTTGCTTAAAAATAAAAAATAAAGCTAGCTTTTCCGTTTTTATTTAAGTTTTCGTATACCCAGTATACAAAAACAACATTTTCCCTTTATGGCTTACCTATATATTTTTTACCAGCAAAAATTATTCTCGAAAAATTATCCGTGAACAGTTTGTATAATTAACATTGAAAAATATGTGTTTTTCTAAATGTTTGTTTAAACTGTATTTTTAAATAGAACGAAAAATTATTTTAAAAACAAGGTAAAGGGTTTTTATTTATATTTTGTCACCTACTTTTACTATAACCAAAAAGGATAAAAAAATTGTCCTCCATTAAAGTTCTATTTTTTGAGCATAAAAAGAAACAAATGAACATTAAAAACTTTAAAAAATGTGAAGGTAAACTTTTTTCACCCTATATATTATGTCACCATTAAAAAGGTCTTTACAAAAATTTTAAATTTGATTATCTATCTTCAATAGTTTTCGAAATATGACCACTTAAATCTGAAAAATACTCGATATAATTTCCATTATACCTTCCTACGGCACTAAGGTAAAACTGTAGATGTATTGGAAATTATATCCAGCAGCGGGACACCGTCTACTGTAGTATTCTACAAATCGACTTCATTATACCTCACTCGCACTTTGTGTTCAAGAAAAGACGCTTGAAGTCGCTCAAATTGGTCGCCTATAAGCGAGGTCTCCGAACGTGTCGAATTCTACCAAAATTTTTAAAAATTCGTACATAACCCTAAAATAAATTTAGGTGCTCGTTAGTTTGGTATGATTTACAGGGCCGTATTATCCATTAGGCTGACTAGGCTACAGCCTAAGGCGCCAGACAGGGGAGTAATAGGCGCTAGACAGGGAGCTTTTTAAAAAGTGTAAAAAGTTAAAAGTTTAGGTTGAGTGGGGATTTTTGACGCCTAATTTCTCTGTGAATAATGTGCTTTGGAATGAAATAGGCAACTATAGGCAAATAGACGTGAAAAGAAGGAAATGAGCTTTTTTTTGTTCATCAAATTTTATTTCGGGTGATGAAGTAAGGCGCTTGGCACTTACTTAAAATAGGCGTACGGAGAAAAGGATCTTTTTTTTTTTTATAGGCGCTCCGGAAATTCCAGCCTAGGGCGCCTCAAGCAGTTAATACGGGCCTGATGATTTATATATTTATTTGGTTGTTTTTGTGTTATTAGAATGCAAAAATATATTTTATTGTTTTTTACAATAATAGAAAAATATAATATTAGTTCTAGCCATGTGTTTACTATTCAACCCATGTGACTTTGATTTTTGCAAAGATTCACAATTGTATAAAGCCAATTTGTTATTGATTTTTTTAGTTTGGATAAATTGGTCACATATTTTTGTTTTACTGATTTAAATTATTCACATTAGGAAACACTGATAGCCATTTATTTGAAAAAAAGGTAAGTTATTCTTCAGAAAAATTTAATTTCATGAAAGGAGGAAGTATCCGATAGACATACTGCTAATGCGATAGTGCAAAATTGACTTCAAGAGTAAAAGAAAAAAAATAGAAAGCGATTTAAAACCTAACCCTTTTTTCCGTGAAAAACAGTAATTAAAAACACAATTGGTCAATAATGATATTCCATAAATCTAATCCGCAGTAGCTGTATGTGTGTCCTGTTTTTATCTTGTACAGTTAAACAGAGAAGTACTGGTACACATATAGATATTTTACGAACATTTCCGATGTTTAGTCTCTATTTGGTACCAAATTTCCTGATTTTCCCTGGATACATCATTTAAAGCGGGTAAAATTAGTTCTTCGAGTAGTTCCAAATAAAATTTTCAAAATCCGGATCACTGTTGATTGATCTTTTCTATGATATCCTGAAGTTTCCTTGTACTCACCTTCCCTTCATTTTCTTCCACGTGCAACAAAATTTCCAAGTCTCTATCATCTCTTACATTTTTTCTCTTTGATACTCCCTAGCTTCTCATCTGCAGTTATTTATCACTGTGCCTTTGGTTTTAAATTTTTTGATAGTCCTATCGACTGTTGATTTTCCGGGTATCGGTTTATTCGGATACTGAGCAGCGAACATGTTTGACACCTTTTGGTAACTATTTCCTTGATAGTACTATTTAATCATCAATACTTTTTCCTCAGTATTATAACCCATGGTTAATCTATTCGCTCTACGAAATTTTGATTATAATAAAGCACTAAATTTCAAAATGACAACGTTATGTCACGCTAACTGGTATTTTTATTGTTGTTCATAAATAAGAGGCGATAATAATGTAACAATTTTTAAAAATATATTAGCATCTAACTAGCAAACGGGTTAACCGAAAAATCTAAAGTTTTTACCATGAACGTAGATTTGCATGCTCTTCAATAGAATTTTTCTCAAAAATAACATGGGATTTCCTATGTCCCGCCCGGCTATGCATCACCCGGTATAGACAGTTTACGAACATTTCCGATGTTTAGTCTATTGTGACACATTTCCGATGTTTAGTCTATTGTGACACACCAAAAAGTGCAATTATCGACTTCACGAGTATAAATCTACGATAGAAAGCGAGGTGTAGAATTCTATAGAGCACGGAGTCCCGCTGCCGATTTAAATGGCCATTTTTTTGAAACTATAAAAATGGATATTATATCAAATAATGTCGTATTTTTGTAAAGCGTTTTAAAAGATGTTTTTAATAGTGATATAATACACAAGTGTCCCATTTAAAAAAAGTTTACCTCTTTATTTTTTTGAGTTATTGATGTGCTTTTTGTTTCTTTTTTATGCTCAAAAGGTAATAGATTAAATAGTATAAAACTTTTATATAGGATGTTTTTTCTATCCTTGGTTACAGTTAAAATTAGGTGGCAAAATATAAATGAAAACCCTACATAATATTGAACAGTTCATTCATAAAGCAGAATACTATAAATCATTAAATTAATAGCTAGACTCATTAAGTTATATTTAATTATATATTTTATATGAAAACCAAACATTTTTATCAGCAAATAAAAAAATCAAAATTTAAATAATAAGCCACCTAATTAGTTTTTTACTTTTTATAAGAAGATAGTGATGCAATTATATAATAAATTTAATGTCATGGCCAGCGGGAACATCAAAATAAATCCAAAATTTCCTATAAAATAGTTTGATATGAATAAATTACGATATAGGTAGCTTTATAAAATATAAGATATATGGCTGTGTTGGTTTAACTAATTAATAAAAATGTTAATTTTTAACCAGATGTGTCAGTTTAGACGAATGAAATAATAAAACCGCAACTGTATTTGACAAAAAGAAATTAAGTTGTAAAATTAATTGGCAAACAAGTTTTGAAATTTTATTGTTATTTCTTAATATATTTAAGTAAATTTATTTACATAACATATTTCATAATTTCTATATTTTTTACAGTAGGACAGAATTAAAAAAAAACTGTTTAAAAGAATGATCATTAGTGGTTATTTATTATCTACATATTGTGTTTATAAGAGGTTAATTACAGTACTTTCTTAGAAAGGAAACCTTAAAAAACCAAAATAATTTTACAAATATTTTTAAAACTTAAAAGTCTTGCGTTTAGACAATAAGCTATTTTTTGGCCTTAAAATAATAAAAAACTGTAAGTGTTAAGGTATAAAACTATAGTATTTTGGGTGAATAAAAGATTATTTGACTTTTTTCAAAATATTAATATAAGATAAATGTTTTTAAAAATATTTATCTTATATTCATATTCTATATATGAATATAAAATACACATTTTTAGAATATTTATCTTCTATTGATATTCCCAGAAAACAAAATTAACTATTTACCATATTTAAGGTAAAGTAAAATTAATTAAATCATTTTTGTTTTGTTTTTTTCAATCTCTAAACTAAAACTTGTGACAAATAATTAAATTGAAACGTACATAGCGGTTTACCGATAGAAATTAATTAAAGGACCACTTATAGTCTAAGATCCAAATATCCCAGAAAAAAACTATGTTTAATTAAATATTGTCTTTAAACAAGTGTCGTCAGAGTAACCAAAAAATTATGATCAAGGCCAAGGAAAATAAACTTTTTAATAAGGACGCTCAATCCCATTAAAGCCTATGTTTGCAAAATTTTGTGACGTAATTTTTCCCGTAATTCTTTGTTTACAATCGTACTGGAAGGTACGTTTAGGGTTATTTTTGCTTTTTAGTCATTAGGCTTTTATATATGTTTAGTTTTTACTGTTTATAGTTAAATTAAGTAGTAATTGGTACTGCAAATACAGAGAATTTTAGAACCTGTAAACAGGGGTTACTGACCTTTGGATATTTTTTGACATGGAATTTTTCGTTTAAATCTAGATTAAGGGTAAGATACAATTTTTTTTATGTTCTTTTTGTGATTTTATTTTATAGTATGCAAGTATTGGTTTATTTTGTCAGAAAAAAATATTATTGCAAAAAGGTGACGTCACAAACATAACCTATATTTTCGAAAAAATATAAAAATCGAGCGCTCCTTATTAAAAAGCTTATCTTCCTTGGGTCGAGGCTATATTTAAATTTAAAAATTACCTCAAAAATTTTAAAACACTATATAGGCAACCTCTATTTTTAAAAATACATTTCAAGGCAAGTAAATACAATATATATGTTAAAATAATACAGAATGTACCAAAGAATGGCAATAATTTC
Source organism: Listronotus bonariensis (assembly GCA_014170235.1). Classification (NCBI taxonomy): domain Eukaryota; kingdom Metazoa; phylum Arthropoda; class Insecta; order Coleoptera; family Curculionidae; genus Listronotus; species Listronotus bonariensis. Next base: position 106,607 of record JACEGR010002910.1, read on the forward strand.
TCAAAATTTTAAATTTAAACAATTTTCCCTGGCTCCGTTTATAACATTGAAGTAAAAAAAATGTAATATATTAATTAGTACTGTCATGTAGAGTAAAAATGTCATTATACAAAGTATGTCAAAACTTTTAAGGTTTAATTGTTAAATTAAATATAGCCTTGACCATAATTTTGTAGGCATTCCTGTAGCAATACTTTTTTAAAATACTATATTTAATATAAAATAGCGTTATCCGGTAAACAGATGGGTGTATGTCGCTTTCTATTCGAAACTCAGACTATAATATTTAAATACAAATAATTAAACTTATTCCTAACATATTATGATTCCAAATCCTATTTTTTATTTAACAGGTTTAAATACAAATAATTAAACTCATTCTAACATATTATGATTTCAAATCCTATTTTTTATTTAACAGGTTTAAATACAAATAATTAAACCCATTCCTAACATATTAGGATTCCAAATCCTATTTTTTATTTAACAGGGTGTTTCATAATTGCAATAAACAAATTAAGGACGTATTCCTGCGCTAATTCTACCTAAAAAGTGTTACATAAATATATGTTCAAGAGATACAGGGTGTAAAGCTTTTCTAACAAAATGTAATGGTAAATCGGTATTTTTATTTAATTATGATTAAATTAAGCAGTATAATTCATAGCATTAAGGGGCTTATTTCGCTTTTACATCTAATGACGTAGCAAGTGACACCTAAACAAATATTTCCATGTCCATGAAATTTTATGTCAAATCATAAGTATAAGTGTATCTTAAAGTATACAATTTATTTGTTTGGTTTAGTACACGTAAGAACCTTTTTCTACCCTTGAACTTTTTGGAGTTAATAATTTATTTTTGGTAACTTCAGGATCCCCCCCGAAACATTAAACTCCCCCGTAAAAAGATTTATGAATTCAACACTGAAGGTGACTTATTTTAATTGGAATGTTTTACATATTTGTAAATCTCAGCAGAATGTTTATTAACGTTCTAGATTTTCATGACAATTTACACCATATTAATAACCCATAAAATAGGTAAAGTGTTGTCACACTAATACTAATATTTCCCGTTTTAAGTAGGCAAGAACTTAATAGCACAGTTTAATACTGAATACCCGCATGTTAAAGGAGAAAACTGTATCGTTACGGTTTATCTAATGATTATTATCTCTTAACTCTTGTAAGATAATACCAATGGAATATTCCCAAATACGTAAAAAAAACTAAAGTAAAATATGTTTTGATATCTTCACTAAGTAAAAATATTGTTGAACTATTAAAAACATTATAGAAAAATCATTAAAAAATATTAAAGGCAATATCTACCTCATTATTTAAAATTTCTGGACACTTTAGGATATTCCGATACATATATTGCAATAGGTTTGTTTCTACAGCAGTTGGAAACCGTTTGCGAACTGTCGGAGCATACGCACATGACAAAATCCGACATATTTTATCTCCTGCTCATAAGCCTGACGATTTGCAAACGGTTGGCAAACGGTTTTCAACTGCTGTAGGAACAAGCCTAATAATTGATACCACACATTTTTTAAACTGCTGGTTTTGACTAGGTCAAGCGGTCAAGTTCTGTACAACAAAAATTTGTCAAAGGTTTTAACTTTAAGGATGTTTTTGGGTTTAAAAAAATAATATGTCTTTCCATTTTACCCATTCTAACCTCTTTTTCTTAACTAGACTATAAAGTTAATATTTAAAACAAATATTTTTTTACAAGAAAAGCATTAGAAAATACAAAAATAACAATATGAACAAAATGTCACGGAAAAGCATGGTCACAAAATTAATAGCCCATAAATTAGGTGAGGATTTTTCCAATTTTTCGACCGCTCCCTCTCCCCTCCCACCTGGTCAGATGGTAAGATTTTCTTAAACCCCCATCCCCATCCCGCAATTTCACGAGATATTTTTCTATGTACAAAGGCATCACTTTTAAACTGAAATATTGATTTTGTCGTTCAGATAATTTTGAAAAGCAAAAAAAAAAGAGTTTGCCCAAATAGTGACACTGCACTACAAAATAAAGTTTTTCCTGGGGACCCCACATTCAAGAAAAATTACGTGATATTTGCAGAGACCCCCTCCTCCAACAGTGAGATTTAGTCAGATTTAACTCGATCTCCTCCCCCACCTAAATGCCTCACGTAATTTATGAACGACCCTCAACCTAGAACTCTTTGTTTGACCTCCGGACAGTGCGGACGTGCGTAGAGGACTACAAAGTTCTTCCCTGAGTGGCGGTTAGAGGTGCCGTATGGACGTTTTTACCTTCGGGGATCAAAGAAAGATACACGCTCAATTCACGGCATCTTTCTTCTGGATCTAAGCGCTTTGAGCGAATATTCCTATAAGCTGATGGTGTCCCGTTTGGTGGTGAACACGAGGTATTTCTCAAAAGGCAGGAAATAGATGGGCGTGCCATGGGCACTGTCAGTAGTAAAAGTGAAGGTTATACGTAACACCAGTAGCAGGTCTTTATACAATAACAATTTATGGATTGCATCGATTGTAGAATTATTTTGTTTTCTTTTTGGAATTTCTGGGAGCTACGAGCTCGATTATCTATAGATTTTCCGCCGACGAAGCCCTGGAAAGGATAGTCCGGAAGGAGGAGAGTGGTGGATTGGACCTGAAGGGACCAAAACCAAGAAATAAAAATAGAATAGACCCCTAACCTAAAATATTAGTATGAAAACTAGATGTCATCAAACTTGGTTTAATTATTTAAAATAGTTCGGTTAGCCACAATTTATTGTAACAATAAATTCTAACAAAAAATTGGGGTAAAAATCTCTTTTACTCCACACACGCTGTGTAAAATCCGCTTTAGGACAAGTTCTATTAGCTGTAATTGGCTGTAACAATATATTTTCACAAGTATTTGGAGTAAAATTTTTATGTTACACTTCAAAAAAAAATTTCTACAATCTATTGACCAATAAATTGGGGTTAAACGTGCCGTGTACCTACAACCTACTTTACATGCGAAAATAATAATTGGTCTTTAATATGTTTAAAACTATTTTTTCAAAAATTGTTAATATTACTTAACTTTGTGTAAATTTTAAATTTATTCGGACAAACATAAATTAGATAATTTATAATCCAGCAATTACCAGCTCGACTAATTGTTTTCTGGCGGTGAGACATAAAAAGCTTAATTAATGTTGTGAGAAAGTTGGCAGAACAATTTCATTCGTCATCAGTCAGAAACTTGATTTTACTTTTGATGTGATATTTATACGCTTCGTTGATTTTAATTTTACCACAGTGATATTAATATTTATAATTTGAGGAAATCAGGTGTTCATAATTTTATTAAACAAATGGTTAATTCTCCATTAGACTAAACGTCAATAGTAAAAGCCACAGCATCATCAGTTCTGTCTTACTTTCAATTATTTTTCTTTTTGTTGCTAGCACACTATTTAAACGACGCATTTAGACAGCAATAGTTGACTGCCGTCCTTATTTTTATGACCCTTGTGTCTTTTTTACTATTGAATAGATCTTTACTATGTTTTAGATATTTGTTATTCTCAGGTATAAATAAATCCTTAATGTCTGTTAGATATAGTTTTTGCATTAATAAGAAAGGTATGCTTTTGAGAGAATACGGGTAAATATTGTAAAGTTTAATTCGATGTCTGCTTAGCTTTAGTTGTATATACTGGTTAGTAAAAACTACCGTAACTCTAAAATATCTTTTAAAACCCTACATATATTTTTTTTCCGAACTATTTATTCAATATCTTAAGAATTGTTTATTCGATTTTGATTGTATTTGGCAGTTTTATTTGCACTAGTAAGATGACTATTTAAGCGCCAATATACTTAAATTTTTAAAATCCAGTCCAAAAAGTACTTCAATAGCTTTTGAGCAACTTTTTTTTGTTTGCTAAATAAGGCAAATAAATAATACAGTTTTTTAATTAAAAAAATGTGTATTTTGAATATTCCTAAACAATGCAATAAACATAAGTAACATTTTTTTATAGCAAATATAATTGATAATATTTATATTTAATTATGAAACATCAACAACCAATAAAAAATAAATAACAATAACTTCCAAACCAAGGAGTCACACAAATTTAGGTGTTCTTATGTTCTTTGGGTTTTATTATTTGCTCACAATTGGTTTAAATAAAACATTAAAAATTAAGCATCATTGTCAAATAGGGAAATTACTTTTATTTTTTACAACAAACAAGTTATTGGAATAAATGCACACAGATTAAACCAAAACTTTTAAATATTCATATTAGATTTTAAATATGTATGCTTATCTCTAATAGGATAGCTCACAATTATCGCCATCTTAAAAGTTAAGTAAATATCAACAGGCAATTGTGAACAAAGTGACGATTAATTATGATAAGTCAGCCAATAATGTATAATTCTCCAATATTTTATTTAGGCACTTAGTTTAAACAATAATTATCTATGCAAAAATTCCTCGCGGCCATTATAGTAAATCAGCAAGCTGTACAACGCTTTGTTTTTTTTTAATTACACACAGTAATTTACAATGAAGAGTTTTTGCAAATTTATACTAAGTCACTGGATGATATTTTGCTTTTTTATTATCATATTTTAGCTAAGTTTAAGAGATCTTGAGTAAAAACTGTAGGTAACGAAATATATTGACTAGTTTATGTTTCCAGGAAATTTGACAAAGAGATCTATAGAGCCATATTTTTGGATTCCTAATTAATATTTGTGTATAGTACTAAACATGGTCTATGCAGTCAGGTACTTTTTAAAAGTTTAATACATAATACATAATGCATCATTTAAATCACCTAGGAACAATTTTCATAAGGTTTCTACAAAATTTAAAATTATCCTTTTAATATTTTTAAAACTATTCAAAACGAAAACCTGCACTGAGAAAAGTAATATAAATTTGATTTTCAAGTTTCAATCGCTTCAGTTTTTAAACATTTTTCTTTAGTTTACAAGGTTAGTTTATATTTATAAGGTTGCGACATATCCTCAACTTTTAGGCGGTTCGAGGTCGGGGACGCAAGGAAGGGCACTCCACGGAGAAAAGTTGGCAAGACTGGGTAAAATCAAAGCTGATGATCAATCCAGTGGCGTCTAGAATTTGCGCATTTCATTTTGCATTGTTTTGGAAGTGATATTTGTTGAAAGCGATATGACAATATGCCTGACACATGTTATTAATAAAAACACCTTTTCAAAATATTGACAGGATAATTTTATTGTCTTTAATATTATTGCCATCAATAATATTGTTTCAATAAACCCCTTACACGTTTAATTATTATATCAATATTTCCACAAGAATATTGATCGTCTGAGGGTGGCTTTAAAGGAAGATTTTAAAAGTATTTAATTAAAATAAAATAAAATATAAAAATAATGTATCTTCTGGTTGGTTTACCTAAAGAAAGAATCATATCAAATACTTTATTCTTTTCATACTGCGTTTACTTCAGTCAACATCTTAAATATTTTGATTTAAAAATCTCTTACATCATTTAGAGCCGCTTTTTGTAATTGACATTGTTGTCATGTTAACTCTAACCTAACGGTTAAAGCACAGGTGGTTGAAGTGTTAGCTAAAAAAATATGTCAATGTCGCCTAATGTCACTGCTTGACATCGTTAAGGTATTGATTTTTTAAAAAATATGATTCATAGTAAAATAGTAAAAAAAAATTAACAAAAAATTGTAAATACGGCTCTTAAACACTAAGTATTACTTAAACCACAAAAACTATAATTTGGCAGTTTTAAAACTAAAAATAATAACAAAGCCTGGTAAATTTACTTAATCTAGCAACCTCAGTTTGCTATTTTAAGGATTTCTGCTAGCTGCGGTTAGCGTTGGCATATGGCAACAGTAGCATTAACTAGTTCTAGTAGCTTTATCTAACGGTAAATTTCATATAGATAAGCCAAGCATGGGTTTTCTGCTTAACAAAAATGATCTTACCCCATTATAATATTTTTAATTTGAGTTCTTTAGTTTTCCTGTACACGTGATGAAAAATTATCATTTTTTCATTTGGTCACAATTATGAGCATTGTTTTGAAGTAAGTACAAAAACAATAATAAATTAATAACTTAAATAAATAATTTATAAGTAAACTTATGAAAAAGATGTGATTTGAGGTAATCATTTATAGTTTTATGCAAAAAGATTTATTAGTCTCGTTAAAATAACCCAGATAATTAGATATTGCCATATGGCAACGCTAGCCGTCTATGGGTAAAAATGTTTGTGTATTTTGCTTTTGTTTCTATACAAGGTTTTAAGGTAGAAAAGTCCTTTAACATGATTTTAAACAACAAAATTGATCATGTGCAAATCTATATTGAGCCACTTGAAGCAATTGTTGTCACAGATGAAGATTCACGATTCGAAGATGATTGCGCCTTAGTAGATAATCTGAATAGACAACAACTAGGTTTCGAAATAAAAATGTTATTATCTGACTATGATAGAATAAATGGTAACTAAGAGCAATTAATCAGTGAAAACCTACCTGAACGAGCATAAACTGCATACGAATTTACGAGCCCTCACAAGAACAAAATTACCTGTATATATGATGATATTGTACTAAGAAAAACCGATTTTCCAACACTAAATAAGATTTTGGGACCTCACTTTAATATTTCATAATTGAAATATAGAAAAGGGACTGTGCAAATCCAGTTGACTAGGTATAGAGATGCACAAAAAGCAGGTAGGCCATCAACTTCCCATTTAAGCGCAATTCTACATTACGGTAGAAACCAAATACTGATTTTCAACCCTGAAAAGAAACGAAGAAAATCTTTAAAAAAGGCTGTTCATCAATTTTATGAGTAATTTGGAAAAAATTTAACTCAGTACATGTTTAATTTTATATTTCATACCAAATAAACAAAATTTACCCCATATCTGGCTAGCGTTGCCATATGGCCAACACATGTGTTTTTCGAAAAAAACGCATTTTCGTTTGTAAGTTTTACAAACATCAATAAAAACTTTTTATAAATAAAACTGTAACAAATAAATCACTTTTTGTCACAAAATTAATTTCGCCATTAATGTGTTAAAATTGACATTTGTTTGCTAGTTTAATTCATTTTCAAAAGTCAGTGCTAGTTTAATTAAAGCATTTTTTCGTGTACCGTATAATGTATGTTATTTAATAAAACTAAAAATAATTTAGTTAATCAACCGACGTGTTTTTCGAAACAGTGAATCATCTACGAGATCGTCTGGTATATTATGAATTTAGATATCACATACTCAAAGTAATGTGTTTGTATTATTTGATTCACTAATGTCTATTTATCCGGATTAGTCACTTTAGAACACAAATTTGGATTTTTCAACTGCAAATAGTATCTAATTAAACACATAAATTCGTAGTTTTTTCAAAAATCTTTAAAAACATTGTAAAAGACTTTAAATAATTAACTATTTAAATAATAGATACGCAGTAGAAGAATAAAGGAATGGTCTCTTAACCAAAAGAAAAAATTACACAAAAAAACGATATACCTACTATAAGCAGTGTAGTGTCAGTTTAAAAAACTAAAAAACACGCTTTTATATGCAACCGAACTAAAAATTAGAAAATAATTTTTCATTAAAAAAATATTGTCATTTCATAGTAAAAGCGTGGGGTGCATTTTACTATTTTTTCATAACTTTTCCATCATAGATATTTGCAAATATAATAATTATAACATTTAATATATTTATCACCCCACGCTTTTTACTATGAAATGACAATATTTTTTTAATGAAAAATTATTTTCTAATTTTTAGTTCGGTTGCATATAAAAGCGTGTTTTTTAGTTTTTTAAACTATTAATTATTTTTCATTTTAGTTTCTGCTACTCTTGACAAAATGGCGAAAAAATTTTTAATGAACAAGAGTGGCAAATTTTAAAATTTTTCCAACAGATTGCAACTCACTAAAAAATTTCTTCTTCATTAAGTAGCAAAGTTTGAAATTTTGCCAACAGATGGCAATCCAGGCAATGTTTGGACCGTTGCCAATATATTGCAACCCACTAAAAAATTTCTTCTTCATTTAATAGCAAAGTTTGAAATGTTGCCAACAGATGGCAACCTAGGTGTTGTTTTTATAATATAATGGAATTTTTTTTTCCTGGCGATCCAAAAAGATAACGGGATACTGTTTGCAGATTATTGCATCGTCATGTTTCCTTAATACGTGTGCAAAGTTTCAAAGAAATCGAATAGCTGGAAGTTGGTTAAAATTAGGCTCAAAGATTCCGTTACTTAGCCAGATAGGTTACAACCCAAGTTAATAAAAAAAGCGTGTTAATCGGCATTTATTAACTGTTATTGTTCATAAAATTGAACACCAATGGTGCAACTAACCCTATATTTTATTGTTCATAAAATTGAGACCAATGGTTGCAACTAACTCAAATTGTAGTAAAAACTAAAAATTTCTTCTTCATTTAATACAAAGTTTGAAATGTTGCTAACAGATGGCATCCTAGGTGTTGTTTTTATAATATAATGCGAGATTTTTCCTGGCGATCCAAAGAATAACGGGATACTGTTTGCAGATTATTGCATTGTCATGGGTCCTTAATACGTGTGCAAAGTTTCAAAGAAATCGAATAGCTGGAAGTTGGTTAAAATTAGGCTCAAAAGATTCCGTTACATAGGCAGCTGATGGATAGATTGATAGATGGTTACAACCCAAGTTAATAAAAGAGTAAATACCTGGTTACTGACTATTTAAACCAATAAAATACATTATTTAGTGTGGTAACTAAGGTTGCTGACCTTTTAAACCAATTTTATACATTTTTTGTTCTGGTATTTTTCTTAACCTAAAGTGATCAGAACATAACTACCTGTTAGTTTTCTCAGAACACCTTCATTAGGGCCGCACGCAGAGGGGACAGGCAGTTGTATTCCTCGTGTGTTTTTAGTAAATTTTTGTACATTCAACCATTTTCCAAGCAAAATCTTTCTAAAAATATGTTGGATAGTTTATTTGACTTTATTTATAGGTCTTGTGATATATAATATAATAATTTTTATTTTTTGAAAAATACGTACTTTTTTAAATAAAAACCGCGCTAATTGTTTTTTACGGTTGCATCGCAAAAACTATAGACAATATTGAAGGCGTGTTCTATAAAGTCTACCACCCGTAATCATTACCATACGAATGACTGTTTAACGTTGTAAAATATAGCGCTAACATCTATAAATTTGTCTTAATCCTTCGGATAGTTTAGTCATACCATAAGAATAGGTTGATCTTTACATTCAAAGTAAAAATATTTAATTACTTTAACCACATGATATTATTTTTACCATCCGTTATAATAACAAATCGATTATATTGTTGCAAGAAGACGGTATAGTACGAGCCAAACATAATAACATGCCGCAAGGTACACAAAAATTAAATAACCCTTTTCGAAAGCACATAGTCTCTGACACAGCCTAATTACTTTTTTTTAATAAATAAAAAAATACTGCTAAAACACGTATAATGTTCTTAACAAGTTCCATTACTATCTCGAGAAATAGTTCACCTCACAGCTACGTTCCTCTGTCACCATATCCTTTTCTCTCTCCTAGAAGCAGAACTTGTTTTAAATCAATTTTTAAATTTAAAAATCTTACAACCTGTTAATTTATTACCAAATTTTCAATCAGAAGCTTTCAGAGTTGGTCTATAACTAGTAAGTCTAAATCCACAACATAAATATTGGGTAAACCAAATGGGACTAAGCAATTATAGTCTTTACCTACTTTTAGTTTAAAGACCCAAAATTGGTTCATTCATTTTTAAGCCCGAGAAAACGATTATGCAAAATGATATTGTGGAACCCATTCGCAGAATTTTAATATCTTTATTGGGATTTGCATATAATTATAACATGTTAAAATTGCGTCGGTCAGTAAAGAGAAAAGGTTAATGGTAGTAGCGTGGCCAAAATGACGTTTTCTTGACCACCCATCGTGAAACACGCGGTCTAAGTCAGTGACGGTACATAAACGACGATGATAAATGGTTATAGTTTTTTAATATACTCTGCACCTCTATGTTAACTAACTATGATTTAAAATTTATAAATTACAATATACCGGGTGACAACGAAAGTACTATCCAGCAATT